>JAJJWW010016425.1:0-32534 GCA_023531295.1 Papaver armeniacum | reverse complement strand
CATTTAGACAATTGCTTCATAGTATCCAAATTACGGGTCTAGGGGCTCTAACTCAAGAAAATTAAGAAAAAAATTTAAAGCTCACATTAGAATCCAAATTTATGAATAATGGACTTTTAGTAGCAAATAAAGTTGTGAAACAAAATTTTTTCTCACATCTAGTGTTTGAAAAATCATTCTCTACTACTACGAAGCTCGGTTATTCTTAAATTTGAATTTTGAAACAATATTTTTTTATTTCTATTTGATTGACAAGCAAATAGCTGCAACTTGAGCTGGTGGAGGTGAGCCAAGCCGGTACTAGACTCAATCAGTGTCACATCAAACTCGATATTTTGTTGAATTCAATCAATATTTATTTTTGTGTTCGAGTAGTCAACTCCGAGTTTCGGATTTTTAAGGCATTCGAGGTTCATAGCTTCATATCACAAAACAAAATCCACGTACATTTTAGTTTCTGGGTTTTTCAATGAGTGAACCTGTAGTTGCGAGAAATCTCACAACTACACCCTTAGTAAAATCTATAAAACAATCTAAGAAACCATAATAAGAATCTCAATAACTTTTGTTAAAATCTTTAGATCAGGTACAAAGATATGAGAAAACCCTAACTTAGGTAGCAAACAATCATTCTCTCTCTTAAATAACTTGTCTAAACTCTCTCAAAAGATCTCTCTCTTTACAAAGACGCTCAGCTCCTTATATAAGAGTTAACATAGTGGAGGACAGCTAATAAAGCCCCTTATTTTGGAGTTTTACCATTTCCGCACGGTTTCTTTACTGCCGCATAGATCTTCACACCTTTCTCGTGATCGAGTGACGTCATCTGATTCGTCATCTTGGATATGTCGTATGCGGTCGTGTTCGCTTAATACTTAAGGAGTTATTTCTCATTCTAAACGAGTGTGCGGTATTTTGTACCCACATTTTTCCTCTTCTCATATCATTCTTTTTGTAGAGGGAGCGGTACGAGAAACTCCATTTTGTTATTTTTCTGCACCAGTTCTTCTCTTCACATTATTTTCGTAGGCATGTTTCCGTGATTTGAGCTTAAAATCTTGCATGTATTGACTTTTCCCCTTTTAATCGGCACGTCTTGAGTCAACCAGCTGTTTCTTTTCCCTATTTAACGACTGGAGTGACGAGAGATAACTTTTTCTTTTCTTTATTTGATTTTCATCTTCTCTGCAAATCTTCATCTTCTCTGCAAACCTTCATCTTCATCTTCTCGAGATCCTCGTTCTTCCCGTTTAAAGATTTACCCAGTGTTATTCTTCTTCGATCTTTATGGATTCTCATTTAAGGTTAGTGTATTCTGCTATCTTTATGGATTCTCGTTCATCCAAATACCACCATATGTACTGTTGTTTCTAGTACCTGCACAGTTATTGTAACAAGTTAGATTTAGTCATATCCTTATTTGATCCAACACACAGATAATTACATAAACGCACTATGACACTAGTCTCTATTAATTGGATCAATCGTTGTTATTAACCACAGATAATCATAAAGAAGTAACTTTCAATGTTGTATTCATTTAGTATGCACAAAAATTATACTAACCACAGCAAAATATTACTCAAGCCTGCAAGTGATTAAACGAACAGGCTAAACCAATAGCAGAAAGGAATGACTTGGTAAACAATGAGTTCCTCTAAATAGACAAGGAACTAAAGCCATAACAGTATCACAGATTTCTTCATCAGTACACGAAGAACTTAAAACAAAGTATTGCGATCCTCGTAGTCATAACTTTTGCAGGTCCAGGAAGAAAATCTAATCAACGAAAAAAGTGGAAGCTAATTCAACTATTCGAGTTTAAGTCAAGATAACATTTCCTTCAGCCCTTACAGGTAATACATTTGCATTCGAAATAAACTGTAACAAACCGAAACGGTTTATTCCACCACCCAATTTCCATTCTATTAATATTGTACATGTAACGATTCAGAAACTCCGTAGAAATTTAATTGAACAAAAACATGATAAATCAACAGAATATATATAATGGAGATTGAATGAAATTAAGACCAAACAGATACTCATATCGCTAGTAAACCAAACAGAAACTAGTTCTCTCGAGATCTCTCGAGATATTCTAATAAACAAGAGGATTCGATTCATTAAGACCAAAAGGAATCTCGGAATTAGCATTTTTTTAATCATCACCGGAAATCAACATTTTCAAATTCGATAAGAACCTTAATCTTTAAATGCATCGAATAACAGAAGCCCCAAACTAAGTTTGAAAATAAATAAATAAGAAATCGAAAAAAATTAATTAATTTGGATGCTCAGATATAAAATGGATATGGTTTAATTCCCTGACCTTCCACAAAGTAAGGTCTCGTAATGAGCTGGGATTGCATCATAATCATCACTGCATCGTGAATCAATATTCAAAACAAAATCTCGTTTATGTATTCTTCCTTTGATATTTTCATGGAACTCATTAATCATTGTCTTTGTTATTAAACTACACCCCAATTTCCTACTGCTTTCTTTGGTTTTAATAATCTTTTCCTTGATCGGTTTACCGACTTGTTTCATCATCTTTTGATTTCAATAATACACTAAAAACTACACAAATTCTTCACCAATTATTCTAAACTTGATCGTCCCTTTTCTAGCGCCAATATGTGATTGGGGTTTCCAAAGAATCACACCCTAATGAATTTACACAATTATTTGCCAAAACTTCAAGAACAATCACCAAATCTTTATTAACTTCTTTTATGAATCTTACAAGAATGATAAGAATACAAGGAAATAAAATTACTCTGGACTCTCTCTCTCCTATTTTCTTTCTCACTATTCTCCCAAAAGATCTCTTCCTCTCTCAAGTCTACTTGGTCCTTTATATAGGATATTACATAGTGGATGACAGCTAAGCCAACCTTTATTTTCGGATCTGGCCTGCGTCATTCTCGCAAGCTTACAAAGGTTTTCTTCGCACGTGTTCTTCAATCTCGCAAAGTCTTCACACTTTCCTCGTGATTAGGCTGATGTCACCCGCTACGTCATTCCTCAAAGAGTCTCATAATGGTCTTCGCAAACATTTGTTGGTTAAATCTTCACGGGACACCTTGCTGCTATGCGAGATTCTACTCCTGACTCATGTACATTGGACATAATACCAACCATACCAGATGAAATTTCGCAGAGCTAACAAAACGTAGCTAAATCGAATAAATAATGAGAACTTGTGCGAGATCAATAGCCTCAACAAAGCAATTGCAGAACTAGAGAACAATAACTAAAAAAAATACTTTGACATAATGCTTTTATCTTCAATCCTAGGCCTTCTTATATAGTAGTTACTCATAATAGCACCAGAGATTAATTTAGGGCAATGTTTCTTTATATAGAACCGTTTTTTGGGCACCATGGTTTTATTTTGCGTAAGACATTAAAAGTAAATCTAGGTCACCAATTATCTAGATATTTATATTAATGTCTAAATTACCCTCCTGATTAATTTTGGGTAATGATTAGTTAGTGTTAATAATAGGTAGTGTAATGATTAGTGAAATTATTAAGTTAAAGATAATTAGTGAGATTAAAAATCGATGGTTTTTTTTTTTTTGAAAGAAGTAGAATTATTGAGAGAGTAAAGTTAGAGAAGATGAAGAAGGAAAACATGAAAAACGATGGATTTTACCAACCACAACCGGATGAAGAGTATTTGGGTACCCAGGTATGCTTCAAACTTAGATAATGTTGGTTAAATTGCTCCAACTTTTCAAAAAAATGTAAATTTTTTAGAGTAGATTTGGGCTTGTTCGGTTACCTTATGTGAAGAACAGGTTACCGAACTCATCTGAAATTGTAGTTCGGTTACTTTTTCCAAACACGCAGGTTACCGAACTCTCTCTTTAATGGAGGTTTTTAGTCGTTCGGTTAACAGACATGTTACCGAACTTTGTTTATATGATTTATAGAGTAATGTTCGGTTGGTTCGCAAACTTTAACCCAACAGAATATCTAACAGAACTCCACATGTATGCAACTGGTGAAGAGTTCGGTTTGTCAAGATTTTTTGCGAACAAACCGAACATTGTGGGACAAGTTCGGTTAAATTGAAACTCAACTTAGTAGGCAAAATAGCACGGTTCTGTACATTGGAATTATTTTTCTTTTTGTAATATGGGTAGAGTTCGGTTAGTAGATAGTTTTAAAAAATTTTGCGAACCAACCGAACAGAGTAGGAAAAGTTCGGTTAAATCATAACTCAACATAGTGGGAAAAATAACACGATTCGGTTACATCGGATTCTTTTTTTTTTTTTTTTTTTTTTTATGGGTAGAGTTCGGTTACTAACTAGTTTTAGAATTTTTAGCGAACCAACCGAACAGTGTGGGAAAAGTTCGGTTGAATGAGAACTCAACATAGTGGGACAAATAGCACAGTTCGGTTACCTTGGAAATTTTTTTCTTTTTGTAATATGGGTAGAGTTCGGTTACTAGATAGTTTAAGAAATTTTTTATGAACCAACCGAACTCGCTTGATTCAAGAACCTAATTTTAATTCCTATTGAACCACATTGTTCTTCGTGTTCTTCCTTTCGGGAAGTTCGGTTAAGAAACTAGGGATTTTGTGATACGCGTCCTAACCGAACAAGGCACTCAGAACTTCCATATGAACCCTATTTTGATGATTTCTATTCAATTAAAAGTAATGGAGTTTTGATGATTTCTGATTTGCTAGATGTGCTAAATCGGGACCTTTTCCAGGGAGTCTTGGGGTTTTCTTTTGAAGAACCATTCTTATACTCGATTTGGGGAGAAGAGAAGAACATAAGAACAATTTTCTCCTCAATTTTTTTATTTTGTGCGTTTTTTTTTTTTTTGTGCGGCTAGGTTTAGGAATTCTTTTGTTTTTGTTTTAGATTAAATTAGGGGAGGATATTAGATTAGGGTTAATTTTAATCAGGGTAAGGGGCAAATTAGTAATCTCATGATTTTAGCACATCCCTTAACATTGTAGGGTAGGTGGCCTAATAAGACCATGGTTCCCCAAAAAACGATGGTCCCTAAAAAATGGTTCTTTATATAGGGCAACTGAACTTGGATCCAGTGAAAGCCCACTTGGAAATTGGATTTAAGATATTGGCTTATGCTTATCGAATGCGGATCCGGGTGCGGCTTTTGTCGCATCTCATATTCGACATTGAAATGCTTTGCCTAGTTAGCATCGCAAAGTAATCCCGAGTGCAAGCACGAATTCAAACCGCATCATTGTGAGATACAAAAGGAGCAAATATGGCCTCTTGGATGGAGTCTTGGTATTAATTTTGATTTATCATGATGGAACGCCATCAAGCCACTATCACGAATAGAGAGCGGACTATTACTAGTAGTATAGAGATGTCATGTAAAGTTAGCAAGAACTTGAATTGCGAGTGTGCGAATCGAAAAATCAGAATGATTAGAATCGTATTCATAGTTTGCAAGCTCCACAGACACAAAATTTGAATACAAAATTTCTCGAGACAAAAAGCTACAAGGTAATGATAATTTCAAATGAGAAAACACACTATATATAGAATATAAGAAATTGATTCCTAGAATGCAACCAAATTACTACCATCACATCTCTTAGGTCATCAAAATTGCTTCTCAGCCTAATTCTCTAACTTGGATGATTGCGGATCGGGTTTGCGAATGGAAATCAACTAAATCCCACAATGGGTCATTGCGTCGAAGGAACCTTTGCATTTGAACTTTTTCAAAACAATCGTCAACTTATGACCTGCAATTTGAAATGAAATTTGCAAATTAGATAAGATAATATAATTTGCCCAAATTTAACAATATTTCAAATGTCAATAGCGTAGATACAAATTACACACTATTTCACTTTGTATCCGAAACCTTTTTATACATCCCGCGTGCTTCATTACTTGGTTCCAACAACACCACTAGTACTAGGGTATGTTGATAGTACTCGCTAACACTAGTAATGCAGCTAATTTTACTAATCCTTATGTATTAGTAATACACTGTCCTTAAATATATTACTACTAGTCGGTTTCCTTCCTCTTTAAATTTCAAACTCAAAATACAGTCTCTCAAGGTGCATGGCTTTTCCTAACTCACATTCAAGGAAAATGCCCGAATGACCGTACAACTCGCTTACTCCAACCGAATCAGAGTATATTGTTTCTGGCACCACATTCATTTGTTCTTCTTGGCAGATATAGCTGATTAGACCTAAGTAGGGAATTACTAGATGGATATTGATTTGTTGGAGAAACTATAAGATAGTCCCACATTGCTAACTCCTTAGCCTAGATCTTAATATATAAGGTGGTGAGCCACTCCACTCATTGCCAATTGGTTTTGAGTTGGAAGCCCACACACTTCTAACATGGTATCAGAGCTTAGATCTATATAGATTTGATCTTGGTGAGTAAAAAAAATCAATTTCTACCCATTAAATCAAAAAAATCAGCAACATTTAAAGTTTTCAAAATCTAGATCTAGAAAAGAAAAACCCAATTTCTTCAATCAATCATCAACCAAATCAATGGCAAGTAGTAGTAACTCAAGTTTCTACATTCAACAACCTTCAATACCACTTTTTCATGGAGAAAATTATGATTTTTGGGCCATCAAAATGAAGACCTTGTTCATGTCACAAGATGTGTGGGAGATTGTACAAAATGGGTATGATGAAGTTGAAGATACATCAAATCTAGAACAACCCCAAAAGGATTTACTTAAGGAGAGTAGAAAGAAGAATGCAAAAGCATCCATGTACATTCAACAAGGAGTTGGAGACACTATTCTACCAAGAGTAATCCACTTTCCTATAGCTAAGGAAGCTTGGAATATCCTTCAACAAGAGTATGGAGGTAATAAGAAGGTAAGAGAATTGAAATTACATTCATATAGAAGAGATTTTGAGAATCTAAAAATGAATGAGAATGAATGTTTGAATGAGTTTTCTTCAAGAGTTGTTGAAATTGTTAATAATATGTTGATGTGTGGTGAGAAGATGGAAGAAAGAAGAATTTGTGAGAAGATATTGATTTGTTTGCCGGAAAAATTTGAACCCATTGTGGCGGTTTTAGAAGAGACTAAAGATTTCTCTACATTAAAGTCACAAGAATTATGGGCTTCTTTGAAGGTGTATGAACAAAGGGTGTCGAGGCACTCGGAAAATCAATTGAAAGTGCATTTCAATCAAAATTGAACTTGAACTCAAAAAATTCAGCAATGAAGCAAAGTGGGTACAAGGGCGATTCTTCATCTAGCTTCAAAGGAAAGGGAAAATGGAAGAAAGGAGGAGCTAATTCCAACAACTACACAAAGAGTGATTCTGTCTCAAATACCAAGATGCAATTTTTGCAAGAAGAATGGTCATTTGGAGAAGAATTGTTGGAACAAAGGAAAACCCCAATGTCGCAATTGCAAGAAGTATGGACATTTGGAGAAAGATTGTAGATACAAAGAAGATGAAGAACAAGCCGGTAGAGCGGAAGAAAAGAAGAAAAACAAAATTTGTTTTATGCTTGTCAAAGTGCCATGGTGACTTCCAAGAGTGAAGTTTGGTTTGTAGATAGTGGTTGTACAACTCATATGTCCGGTGTGAAGAGCTTGTTTGTTGACATGGATACATCCATAAACTCTAGTGAAGATGGGAGATGGAAACATGGTTCAAGCTAACGGAAGAGGTACAATTTATGCAAACTATCAATGGAGCAAAATACATTAGAGATGTGTTATATGTTCCGGATTTGGCACAAAATTTGCTTAGTGTTGGGCAACTTGTGGAGCTTGGGTATGCGGTTCATTTTGAAGATGGATATTGCACCATTTATGACAAGAAGCACAACAACAAGAGACACGTCATGAAGAGTATCAAGATGGAGAAAATAGAAGCTTTCCAATTATCTTTGAAAAGGAGAAGAATGTTGCATTGAGGATGGAAACCATTGATGAAACATGGTTATGGCATAAAAGACTTGGGCATTTGAATTTCAATAGTCTCAAGTTACTTTCCAACAAGAACATGGTGCAAGGACTTCCACAACATATCAACCACAAAGATGGAGTATGTGAAGGTTGTGCACTTGGGAAGCAACATCGCCAACCATTCCCAAAAGGTGTAGCATGGAGATCAAATGAACTTCTTGGTTTGGTACATACCGATGTGTGTGGACCAATGAAGACACCAACCCATGGAGGTAATAGATACTTTATCTTATTCATTGATGATTTAAGTCGTATGACTTGGGTGTACTTCATGAGGCAAAAATCCGAAGTTTTTAGCATCTTCAAGAAGTTCAAGAGCCTTGTTGAAAAGCAAAGTGGTCACTACATCAAAGTTTTAAGAAGTGATAGAGGCAAAGAATACAACAACAAAGAGTTTGATAAATTTTGTGAAGATGAAGGCTTGGAAAGGCAACTAATCAGGTTATACTCCTCAACAAAATGGTGTTTCCGAGAGAAAGAACCAAACCGTGATGGAGATGGCGAAGTCCATGCTTCATGACAAGGGTATGCCTAAAGTGTTTTGGGTCAAGCCAACACCTCCGTCTACTTGATGAATAGGTGTCCAACAAAAGCCGTATGGGATAAAACTCCTTTGAAGCATGGAGTGGGAGAAAGCCATCGGTAAGACATCTCAAAGTTTTTGGTAGTGTGTGTTATTCTCAAATTCCAAAGGTGAAGAGGACAAAGCTTGATGAATCAAGTGAGAAGTGTATATTCATTGGATATAGCCTCCAATCAAAAGGTTATAGGTTGTTTAGCTTGAAGAACAACACAATGATTACAAGTCGTGATGTCTTGTTTGATGAAGGAACTTCATGGAATTGGGAAGAAGGTAAAATTGAGAAGAGAACCATTATTCTTGATGAAGAGCAAGAAAATTCAGCAACAAATGAAGTTGAAGAATGTGAAGAAAATGAGGAAGAACTACCTCAAACACCTCCAAATACAAGACAAGGAGCATCTCCAAGTATGTCTCCAAGTACTAGTGCATCAACATCACCACCATCGGCACCAAAGAAGATGCATAGGTTGAGTGAAGTGTATGAAAGATGCAACTATTGTGTGGTTGAGCCGGAAAATTTTGAAGAAGCATCAAAAGAACCGGTTTGGATAAAAGCTATGGAAGAAGAAGTTTTTGTCATTGACGAGAACGATACATGGGAGAAGGTAGCAAGGCCAAGTGACAAAGAAGTTATTGGCGTGAAATGGATCTACAAGGTGAAGTACAATGCGGATGGAACGGTTCAAAGATACAAAGCAAGGTTGGTGGCAAAGGGCTACTCACAACAACCCTAAGATCGACTACAATGAAAAGTTTGCACCGGTTGCTCGTCTTGACACCATTAGAGCCGTGATTGCTATGGCGTCTCAAAAAGGTTGGTTACTTTATCAACTTGATGTCAAATCGGCATTTTTGAATGGAGAACTACATGAAGAAGTCTATGTAGAACAACCACAAGGTTTTGTGGTGGAAGGAGAAGAAGACAAAGTATACAAGTTGAAGAAAGCTTTGTATGGTCTCAAGCAAGCACCAAGAGCTTGGTATAGTGAGATAGATGGATACTTCAAGAGGCAAAACTTCAACAAAAGCAAGAGTGAGCCTACATTATATGTGAAGACAAAAGGTACGTCTATTCTCATCGTTGCCTTGTATGTTGATGATCTTATCTTTACGGTAATGATGCTCATATGATTGAGCAATTCAAGAGAGAAATGATGATGAAATATGAGATGAGTGACATGGGTTTGCTCAAGTACTTCCTTGGTATTGAAGTTCACCAAAGTGAAGATGGAGTGTTCATTTCTCAAAGCAAGTATGCCGAAAAGGTGTTGAAGAAATTTGGTATGCTTGGTTGCAACCCCACATCAACACCACTTCTAGTGAATGAGAAACTCAAGAAGGATGATGGAGGAAGAAAGGTTGATGAGACTTACTATAGAGGTCTTATTGGAAACTTGTTGTACCTTACACATACAAGACCCGACATCATGTTTGCTTCAAGTATGCTTTCTAGGTTCATGAGTTCACCTAGTCATTTACATCTTGGCGCGGCAAAGAGGTTGTTAAGGTACATACAAGGAACAATGAATCTTGGAATCATGTATTCAAGAAATTTGGATGTCAAATTAGTTGGCTATTGTGATAGCGACTTGGGAGGGTGTATTGATGACATGAAGAGTACATCGGGTTATGCTTTTTCTCTTGGTTCGGGTATATTCACATGGGCATCGAAGAAGCAAGAAACCGTAGCTCAATCCACGGCGGAAGCGGAGTACATTTCGGCATCAATAGCTACATCTCATGTTGTATGGCTAAGAAGAATCATGGAAGACATTCAAGAGAAGCAAGAAGAAAGCACCGTAATCTTTTGTGACAACAAATCGGCGATTGCTATGTCCAAAAATTCGGTTGAGCATTGTAGAGCAAGGCACATCAAACTCAAGTACCATTTCATTCGAGAAGCGGTTGAAGATGGTGAGATAGAACTCAAGTATTGCAAGACGGAAGACCAATTGGCGGACATATTCACCAAGGCACTTCCCAAAGGAAAATTTCAACATTTCCGTGAACTACTAGGAGTAGAAGAACATCACATTAAGGAGGAGATTGTTGAGTAATGTAATGTAATGTTTGTAGTGTAATAGGAGTGTCAACTCCACATTTAGTTAGTGTGTGTAGGTGTGTGGCACACATGCTTCTCTAGTCATATATTGACTAATTAAGAAAGAGAATGTAATATGTTTTGAGAAAATGAAATAGAAGAGATAGAGAGGAAATACTTCCCCATCTCCATTTCAACCAAAATCAATCAAATATATTCAATCAAATTACAACAATAATCAATCAAATATATTCAATCAAATTACAACAATTGGTATCAGAGCTAGGCCCGTATGAGAGTGGAATGAGAAGTATGCCCAAAGGGCTGCCCGTTCACCCGTACAGAGGTCCACGTTGTAGTGGCTTAATCTCCTCCGCCCTACACGTGGAGGGGGAGCATGTTGGAGAAACTATAAGATAGTCCCACATTGCTAACTCCTTAGCCTAGATCTTAATATATAAGGTGGTGAGCCACTCCACTCATTGCCAATTGGTTTTGAGTTGGAAGCCCACACACTTCTAACATGATTTAATGTTACATGGCTTCACATTAGGTACCAAAAAAAAAAAAAAGAATTATGAGATTCTGGTATTCGTTGAATTGGTATGGGACAAAGAAACTCAGAAGACAATAAACAGAAGAATGCAAACTTACTTTTGAGAGGAATATCAATATGTCGTCTTTTTGTGTTCTTCCACTGTATGAGAAAGAAGGTCATCCTCAGCAAGATCACATACCAATCCAACACCTTACTGTATTCTTATTGAAGTGGTTTAGTCCAAAAGGATGCAGTGACTCACATACCAATACTTCTTTTTATAAGAAGAATATAGTGTATCTTTTTCCAATTACTAGGAGGAGCATATAGCATACTCGAGTGAGGTTTGCCAAGTACAGACTCCAAGCAGCCTTTTTTCTTCATTGATGATTGGAGTTGCTTTTGGAATAAGCTACATGTTTTGCTACAAGAATCGGTCTCTAAATGCTTTCTTTCATCGGTGTCACGCTCTAATCGCTTTTAAATCAAAACCACTGCTGTCTTGAGAGGAAATATCATAACGCTGCTGTCTGTCTTTGTGTGTATGAGTTCCTCCACCAGATTCCCATACCAAACCAGTAGTACTACATCTTGAACTCATACGTGGACAGTGCTGGTGTTTCGAACAGCTTCAGTCAAATTACCTCTACTCCAATCCTGAAACTGTGGACAGTGCTGCTGCTTCATTCATACGTGCAAGAGGACTTCCCCGCTGACATAGTGGACTGGCTGAACTTGCTGGAGTTGTTACTGCTTAAGGGTTCCGAGCTAGATCACAGTAGGTGCTCGTATTTCTATGTAATTTTGTAGGTGATACATTCACATAAATTTATCAGTGATCGAATATATGTTGCTTGCCATTCTCATCTAATCCAGCTTGCTCATTTATACCTACATTGGAAAAAGTACTGGTAAGCATTAGCATACAAAATATGTGCAAGAAACTCATGATACTTTTACATTGCTATACCAGCGCTACTGGCTGAAAACTGGTCCTTGGGTCTATTGAGTGTCTAATTTATATGGGTATCAAACTTTCGATGAATCAAGTCACCTTGGCGCCTTAGCATCCATTCTCTTATTTCGACTATCACAGTTCTACAATGCACAAAAATTCATATGCTTTGCATAAACTAAATAGACAAATAATAAGATACTTATTTGTCAAATGATAAGCTAGAATGAATCTCAACCCCGAAACATTTTGGTGGTGTCTAGCCACGTAACCCAAGAAAACTTACACAATCAAATGATCATATCAGCTTCCACAATTTGTTACTAATTTTGGGTTAAGTTGTTTGGTACAATCAAAGCCATATGGTAACATATTGTTTCTAATAAAATATATCAAGTCTAGTTTGAACATAAATAAACTGAGTCTGAATAGTGTGAGAAATAATCAATTTAGACATTGCACGAATCGAGGTTAAAATAGTGCAACAAAGTCCAGCAGTCAGTCCAGAATCAACACGCTAAAAAAGAAAGAAGGGATGAAAGTACCTTGGAACTTGTCAAACTGAGTCTGAATAGTCTGATTCAAGCTCTGAAGTGGAGGGAGTTTCTGCATGTTACGCTTCTTGATGCCATTTCTGCATTGACGCTTCTTCTAGAGTCCTAAATCCGCTTCTTCTAGTGGCCTTAATCTCATCATTGTTATCTTGAAAGTTGCTTTCCTTGCCAATGTCATTCCGAACACAGCTACCCCTCTCTGTGACCACTTCATTATTTATTAGGATTGTAACCTATGCCATACAATTAGATGAATTGTATGCAGAATCACGCCAAAGACGCTCTGCTATTTGGTTAATTGGAGACTATTTGATGCATTAATCAACAAAGCAACACAATTAAAACAGAAAAACAAAAAAGAAAGCAAACATCTGCTTTGTCCCCCATTATCTTTTCCAAAAATACCCTTATTTTCAAAAAAAAAAAGCAAACAAAAACAAATGAGGCTTTACTGATGCACAGTATAGTGCTGACTAGCATTTCAACAGGTTGAGATGCAGCCAGAGTGGTACTGTTCCTTCAAGCACCTTAATTCTGATAGTTCGAAGACAAATACCATCTAACATGTATTTACAATCACATACGAAATCTAATGACAAGACAGGAAAAATTTAGGACTGAGATTCTGGTCTTAATTGAATTAGCATGGAACTTAAACAAACTCAAAAGGCACTAAAAAGAAGAACAAACTAATAACAAGGTATCATAATGAGTAAGAATGAAGTTTAATTAGAAAAACTTACCAGCGTGTAGGGAATACATTTTGACATAGTCAAGACGCTGACAGTTCATACTCAACATCAAACAAATAATTGGGAAAAATATCCCGCAATTCTTCCAAATTGGTGATGATGGAGTTCAACCCAAAGGAACAAACTCCAGTCTGGGCACCACTTTTCCAAGTGCAGAATCCTACAAAAAGATAAAAGACCAAGCAAATTTAATAGAGGAAACCTAAACAGTGTAGAAGATATGTGTTGAAACATTCATTGCAATGTGAAGCGAAAATTGAAACAGTGAAGCAGATGGTAAGAAACCTTGTTCTCGTGAAGAGAACCAATTGCGCTGTCTATTGCATTAATCAGTGTTGTAACTACTGCCTGTTGAAGTTCTTTGATCTCTGGCTGTAAGCATAGAAATAAAAGGGCTTCTAAGGCTTTTTTATAAGAAGAAATATAGTGTATTATTTTTTTCAATTACTAGGAGGAGCATATAGCTTACTTGATTGGGGTTTTCCAAGCTCTTCTACAGTTGCAGCTCATGGACCATTCGGATTAATTCAATTATAGCCGACATTTTGTATTGTGAAGGTTCAACAGTGACATTGCATGAGATACCATGATCTGGTGTTCCCAGACTCCAAACAGCCTTTTCTTCTACAATAATGATTGGAGTTGCTTTTGGAATAATTGCAGTTGGAAACTTGGAACTTCAATGGAGTCACTACTCAAACGTCTCTCTTCCAAATCTAAGCTCCATGTTTTGCTACAAGAATGAGTCTCTGAATGTTTTCTTCCATCGGTGTCAGGCTCTGCAGTTGGGTATGCTTTGTAGAATATGTCATGTCCCTTTTTCATTGATTGTGAGCCTTAAATCTTCATATTTCCCCATTGAGAGACAACCTGTGTCCTGCAAATATGGAAGTAACCAAATTAAATTACCGAGGTAATCAACTTAATAAATGGGACACAAAAGAAACTCAAAGACAATAAACAGATGAAGAACAATTACTTATTTATGAGGAAATATCATAAGAAGGGGATTTTTTTTATTTTATTTTAAATTTCTCAAGTCGTTTTAAGAGATAAATGTATGAACATTTTGTTTTGATTTTCTGGTAAAAAATTAAAAAAAAAATCAGGCCTATTGAATTGAACAACAAACAACAATAATAACATTATAATAAATCCAGAATCCGCCAGATTGTAGATCTAATGAGTTAAATCAATAAAGGGTTGAGAGTATATACCATCCAATTTGTTCATCCCATTCGTGATTTAGATGATAGACAGTTTTCTTACGGCGATGTGAGATTCTCAAAGAAAAATGAGTTGGAAAGAATGTGATATATCTGCTGGATTAGTCACTCCAACAGATAGATACAGGGTTAATCTTGCTGAATCATATGAAAGATACCCTGGATCAAAGAGAGGCAGGGAAATCAACTGATCAACAAGATGAGTGTAGAAGAAAAAATTAACATCTCCAGCTTCTGGAATCATTCTTCTAAATCAGACCCACTCCTTGTTTCACACTTTGTCTTAAATATCATAATGCTGTTGTATTTAGGCGTATGAGTCCATCCACCAGAATCCCACATAAAATCAGTAGTACTACATCTTGAACACATCACTAACTTACTGTGTTCTTACAGATTAAAAATGAGATTTAGGATGTGTTGTGGTTCTGAATCTGATTTGGGGGAAAGTGAAAATGAGATCTCAGAACTGGGATTTGGAATTTAGGGCGAAAGAAGAACCCTAATTTGGGGCATACAAAAAAATTTGGGGCATACGAGATATTATGGCACCCAATGCAAAATTATAAGGGCTGCCATAATGATGCTTAAGTTACTATAATACTCCTGCTTAGTTTAATTACATTACTACCCTTCCACTTAATTAAATTCTAATCCTAAAACTCTCCCACTAATTAACCCATCCCCTAATTAACTAACCACCCACTAATTAACTCACTAACCGTTACTAATTAACCCTTCTCTCACACTCTTCTTCTCCAAAAACACAAACAAAATTCTGAAAATTTCTTTGTTCGATTAAGTTCTCGATTAAACAAATTAATGGCACCTCGTGTTAAGCGATGCCCTAGAAATATGGGGCCGAATCCTGGTGTTGCTTCTGTAGCATCTCAATCTAGGGTTTTTGGAAAAGATGGTGATGAAGAGGATAGTGGATTGATTGGTGTTGGAGAGCGAGAAATAGAGCCTGATTCTTTAAAATTGCACATAGAATGGTATTTCCCACAAACCCATTGTTGGTTTTTCGTATTTCGTTGATTTCTGACATGTAATCGATGATTCCTCTGGGTTTTGGAAGTTCCAGACTAGTGTTCGGCTGAAATTTAGCAGCCGAACTTCTTTTTTTTTTTTAGATTTCAAGAACAGTTCGACTTATGTTTTGAAAATCGATTGCGCCAACCTTTGTGTTCGGCTTATAATATTTTTGTATGATAATGCGCCAACTGTTAGGCACATTGTTCGGCTCATTTTGATAAGTATCGAATGTGCCGAACTTTACTCGTATGGCCAATAGTTTCCTATAAACTTGTCCATTTATAGGTGACTTATCACATTGTTTAGTAGAGTCATATTTATTTAGTTTGGAAAATTAATTAAGGTGTATCATTTGTTTTAGCACCCATCCGGAAAAATTCAAAGAGAAGCTTAAAAGGAGAACAATGGAAGTGACTCCTTCTAATTCAAGAAATCCCAAACCTCGAGGTGGTGGCACCAAAAACTTGCATGCAGGGAAAAGGCGAAATAACACGGGTGGATGTTCGCCTGTAGACAAGAGGTTGATAATGATGAAAATAAGGGTGTAGTATGAGGTGATGATGAAGATGGTGGTGGAGGGGGAGGACGGGATGATGAATATGGTGGTGATCGCGAACCTCTAACTTGATTTTTCTTCTCAAAATTGATGCATGTCGCTTTAGACCTTTGGATGTATTTTTTTATGATGTGGAAGATATTATGAATGATAAAATGTGGTGTAAAGAGATGATAAAGATTAAAAGATCTCTTCTTAAGGATTTTCTTATATTGAGATCTCAAAGTTAGGCTTTAGAATCCTTCCGAAACCGTTTCTCCTTGAGATATAAGTGAATTTTTGCCCCATCACAAAGTGTCGTTCGGCTAATACCTTGCCAACCTTTCCCTACTAACTCGACAAATGAAATTTACCCTGTGGTTGTCGAGGTTCGGGCTGAGTCGATTAGATTACTTTAAGCCGAACTTATCTCTGTAAACACTTCGAAATCTTTCTTTGTAGGCTCCAGGTTCGGCTAACTCGTGATGATGAGTTATCAGCCGAACTTATCTCTGTACTCTCAAGTTTTTAGATTTTATTTTGGCCATAACTTCTTCGTCCGATGTCGGAATGGCCTCATTCTTTTTGCGTTGTTTTTGTCTTTTAATTCTCTTGAAGATGACGATAATATATCATTGATTTGAATGAGTTTAATTTGGACGTTGATGTTCTCCATTAGTTTCACTATCGTTTGGGGTTAGGTTCGGCTCATTCGCAATACTATTTGAAAGCCGATCTTTGAAGTTCGGCTCATTAGCACATCCTTGTTAAGCCGAACCATGGAATTTATTTGGTGGGAAAATAATTCTATGAAAATTCGGCTTATAAAAATTCAATCGTACAAACCGAACTGTTCTTATTTATCAAGGTTCGGCATACAAATTATCTGCCGAACCTAACTCTGTTGCGCCGAATTATATACAAAAATCAAAACTTTTGGTGAATTCAAGCTACAAAACGGACATTAAACAACGTCTACAACCATACCTATGTATTATTAGCATTGGGTTCCTCATCCATGTACTCATCTTCGGGATTTGGCTCCAAAGAGTCATCATCTTAAGCTTGAGAAAAAAGTTGAGTTTGAGATTGAGTTTGGGTAAAATCATTTTCATAATCCAACAAATAAGCCATCTCCTATCTCCATCGTAATTGATATGTTAGCTTTACGTGATGAAGATTCACCTTTCTCACTCGAATTTGTATCACACATCTCTCAATAATCACAAAGATCACAAAGAAAAAAAAAAAAAATTCCTCCTCTCCTTCTTCTTTCCTCCTTCTTCTTTGTCTAAAATAAGTCACTAACTATCTTTAAAAAGATAATTATTATCCTAAATTAACACTAAACTAACTACAATCATTAACAACTAATTAATCAGATTAACACTAATTTAACACTAATCTCAGAAGGGTATTTTCGCATTTTTGAAAAGAGGAGGATAAGGGCCACCCTAAAAATACTATTAGCCCACTTTTTTTGTCTTATTCCATATGCCCCCAAATTTTTTTGTATGCCTCAAATTAGGGTTCAAATCTTATTCTATATAAAGGGAACTAAACTTGGATCGACCAGCAAGCCCAATAGGATACTATCCACAGCTCGGATTTCAGCTTATAGCAAGCGGATCCGGGTACTTCTCGCTCCATTTGCTCGGTCTTTGTTTGAAGCCTCATTTGCCATAAGTGCTAATGGGGTACCAGATTACTGGGGAGGATACCAAATTATATGTTCGACATACAAAAAAAAGTAATCCGTTTTATATGTGATTTGGTACCCTTCCCAGTAACCCAATTAACAATGTTGTTCATTTGGGACTACCTAAAATTGATTTGGGGTTTATTCATCAATACTAAAATGATTGCTTAGTTAGTTCTAGGAAAAAGATTAAGATAGGCTTTTTTGATAAGAGATAATTTAACAGGTCTACTTGCACTTTTATTAATGTATTATCTCACATTTTTTACGCCATGTATTTTAATAAAATCTAAATAGTTATAAATATTTTGGGATATGTTTTCTCTAATAAAGTTCCGCGTCCACATAGAAAATGGGTAAATCTTGAAATACCAAACAGCACTATCTACCCGTTTTAGAATCCGTCGATTTTCGATGGTTGGTTTTTAAAGAAGTAGATACTGGTGTTACACGTTTCAGAATGTGTCCATTTTAGGAATCAACATAGATATTTATAAGAGGAACATATTCCAAAAATATTAGCTTCAACTCCATCAAGGTTTAGGTTATATTAAAAAAAAAAATAGTGTTCCAAATATGAGATAATGTGACAACAAAAGTGTGATTGAATCCTCCTTTAACTAAATTCTTCACAAAAAATTAAAAGAATTTAAAACAAAAATATAATGAAAGTTATGGGTGATGGGTTTTTCACCGGTCAACCGTTTGTCCAAGTATCGTCCCTTTTTCGGAAGAACTTAGTGTGGTAGCAGATTTGGTAACGAGTCAATGTCCAAATATAATATAGACTGAAAAAACGGAGGTCTAACAACCACACCCAATATTTCGTTTAGGCAATCTGTATGGACTAACTCCAGTATATTTCCAAAAGTATCAACTAGACAGTCAGACTCAATCAAAAAAAAAAATACATCCAAGATTTATATCTTAACTTCTCGAATCAATATGCAATCGAATGGATAGAAATATGTGTCCCGGATTAATATGATAAATGACTTAGATGGTACCAAAGACCAATATCCAAGCGCCAATCAGTTTCAATCAACAACCAAATGTTGGATTTACCAATTGATTGAACAACGCACAACCTGTGATATTTCAATTATATAAAAATATAATGCGGAAAAGAAATAACACAGACACCAGAGATTTTGTTAACGAGGAAACCGCAAATGCAGAAAAACCCCGGGACCTAGTCCAGATTTGAACACCACACTGTATTAAGCCGCTACAGACTATAGCCTACTATAAGTTAACTTCAGACTGGAATGTAGTTGAGCCCTAACCAATCTTACACTACAGTTGCGCTCCTTACGCCTCTTAAACCACGCCGCATTCTGCGCACTTGATTCCCTTAGTTGATCTCACCCACAACCAATAGTTGCTACGACCCAAAGGCGAAGACTTGATAAACAAATATGTCTCACACATAAAAGTCTATTGAATAGATAAATCTGTCTACCACAGAAAAACCTACGAGTTTTTGTTCCATCTTTTGATAAATCAAGGTGAACATGAACCAATTGATACACCAGTCTTATACTCTTGAAGAACAGCCTAGTAATATCAGCCACCTCACAATAATCTTAATCGTATGAAAGCGAAACAAGATATTATTGAATCAAAAACGATGAGACGAAGATGTTTGTGACTTATCTTATCTATCGGAGATTAAATCTCGAGCAAATCTTAGAAAATATAGTACTCAACTCGATAGAACAAAGTAAGACCAGAACACTCAACTACAGAGAAAATAGTTGGGCCTGGCTTCATAATCCCAATGAAGTATTCAAGTCGTTAACCTATAACGGTTTTAGGAAAAACCTAGGTTAAAGGAGAATCGACTCTAGTCGCAACTAGTATCACATAGGAGGTGTGGGGATTATGCTTCCCAGTTGCTAGAGTTTTCCCTTATATAGTCTTCAAATCAGGGTTTGCAATTAATGCTACCTTGGTAACAAAGAATACAATATTCACCTTTAGATGAAAACCTAATTAGATTCAAGATAATATATTTCAACCGTTAGATTGAACTTATCTTGTTATACAAAAATGAAATGTGACTTCATTAGGTATGAGTAACCATACCCAAACGTGTACACATAGTTGGCTCAACAATAGTTAATCGAAGTTATCCATATGAACACTTTCATATCAACCTTGTTCATCTTTCTTACAACTAGTTCAAATGACTCAAATGAAACTAGTTATGGAGTTGTTCAATTGTTTATATTCTAATAGAAGTAAACAAGACACAATTGAAGCAAAATAGATTTTGATTCACTTGAATCAACTCATGAACATTATAGCCACGGTTTGCAAAAGACTGCATTCCTTAATATATAAATGTATTTGTTCATGAACAAACCGATTTTAGAACTTAACCCACTCAAGTATGCAAACCGGTGTGTATACTTAGAGTTCCGGACTTGGTCTGGGTTCGCCAGTATACGAACGTGTACGCATATTGTCATACATGATCAATCTCAGTTGAATTCCCGGACTTGAATTGTTTAGCCGATACACATACGGGTATGCATACTAAGTTCCCAGACTTCAACTATCAAACCAATACGCATACGAGTATGCATACTATGGTTCCCAGACTTTAAATAACTTGCAACAGTTAGCATACAAGTACGCATACTGTGCTATATCCAATCAATATATGGTTAATCGTTATAAACTCCATGCTAATCATGGAAACATTCTTGGAAGACTAGAATAGATGTCTCACACAAACTATTAGCTTCAAAGCAAATTTCAAGTGATCAATAGATCAATACGAAACATTCCGAGTCTACATCAAATGACTGTCTCCCACAAATCATGTAAGACGTTACCATGCGATTTTCACATGATCATCTTTTGACTTTCGTCAAGAATAAAGATGAACTTGGTTAAAGCGAAATCTTACCAACACATGTTTCGAAAAATATGTAAGCGAGTGAAACTCAGCTCCAAATCTCAAATGTGTATAATATAAACTCTATATAGCTATATGCCTTTTGTCTCAATAGGAAATAAAATAGTAACATAAGCACACATTTTTTATCCGGTACAAAGTATTACACTATGTTGAATTTCAAAATTAGTAACATAAGCACACATTTTTTATATGGTACAAAATGTAACGCAAATTTCAAAATTAGGTTATATTATACCATGGAATTTAAAAACTTGAAATCCCGCAAGAAGCCTAAAAATATGGAGATTTACTACAGGAAATCATCCATCTGCCTTTTTAGTGAATTGAAAGTCATTTATCTTCCATTCAGAGACTGCCTCTCCATCGTCCTGATAATAGAATAATTAAACTCAAAAGACAATAAATAGAAGCATAAATTATACTTACTTGATTTTGAGAGGAAATATCATTATGCTAGTACGAGTAAAGGTTTATCTATCCACCAGAATCCCATACAAAACCAATACTACATCTCGAACTCATCACTACCTCTCTTCTGAAGTTTAATTTTGGTGGAGAATAAAAATGAGATCTAGGGATTGTAGGGGTTTTGTGTAGACCCCAAATATGGCGTTGGAGAACTTAAATTGCAAGTATGCGAATCAGAGAGTTCTACAACAGATTAAAACTGTATTGTATCTATAGTTTGCAAGCTCTACAAATCATAATAAATAGACAGACATAAAGCTACAAAGTAATGATATTTTCAACTGAGACTGACATATTCGGTCCAAAAGTAGGGTTAAGAGGCAAAATGCCCCAATTTCGATGGTCGACTTGTTCAAATGCCCCGGACGTTAAAAAAAAAGTCAAAATGCCCCAATCCGTTATATTACTACTAGAAGAGATTCTTAGTCAAATCGGGGCATTTTGACTAGTCAATGACAAGTCAAAAACAAGTGAATATCCGATTTTGCCCTTGGTATAATGAATGATCGTGAGATCTATTTTGGCCACGTGTTCGAATCTGTGATATTCGAGATCACGAAGAAAATTAACGGTGACAGATGAGGGCTATCATACATGTTTGATGACAGGGCATTTGCCGCCATGTGTCCCAATAAATCATGTACACGTGTCATCACAGGACAGGTGTCATATTAGTGCACGTGTGAACCCGTACGTGTGTTCACAACATCTTATCTTCTCTTCGTCTCGTTTCATTCACAGAAAGAGAAAACCAAAAACCAAAGAAATTTTCCCAGAGAGAGAGAGAGAGATTGAGAGATGGAGGGAGAAGACTTAACTAAACCCTAAACAAACGGATCGAGAGAGATCGGTCAAGATACGAGATGATTGAGAGAAATAGATCTCGAGAGAGACAGATCGAGATACTTTGCTCGGTTTTAATGGTGTGAAGAACTGGACAGAGAATATTACCGAAAAGGTAATTCATCGAATTCTTTACGGTTATTTGGCTTATTTTGATCGTTATTTAGACTCGGTATATAGTTTCTCCAATATTCGTTGTTCAATCTATGTAAAATTAGGGTTCACAAAAAGGGGAATTTCATTTTTCGAAATTAGGGTTTTTTTTTTAATCGTTTGGAATCTATGTTTATAGAAATAGGGTTTATGAAATTGGGAATGTAATATTCTTAGTTTAGGGTTTATACCAAAATTGGGGGAATTTCATTTTTCGATATTAGGGGCTTGGTATACCAAAATTCACAATTAGGGTTTAATAATGGTGATGTGTATCTCTTATAATCATGATAATTTGAAGTTGTTTTGCTATTTTTGTATTTGTAGTTTAGTAGTTCATGATCTGTTTTTCCTTTTTCATTGTTTCGTAATGGGTAGTCAAGATAGGGATTTGGATAAGCGATATAGGTAATACATATAAGGACTTCTATTGTTATGATTGTAAAGCTGGTACAAGTGGTGACAAGTTCATGGCTATCTTTGAAGAAAAGATTGGTGGATGAACAGGCATGGATCCATCACTTGAATTGTTTTTATTTGATGATAATAATGGGGATCCATGTGATAAGTGTGAATCGAAAAGAATGTTTCAATCATTTTGGAATAATGGAAAACCAAATAAAAGCAATTTTGTAAGACCGTGGATTACTCATATTATTCCTACACTAGAGCATTGGGGTTTTAGTTGTGATACTACTAGTGTTGGTAGTGTTAGTTGTATGGTGAGGTGATAACTCCGGTGAAGAAGAAATTAGTGAGTAAAAGGGTTGAGGTTAGGAGGAGTCCAAGACTTAATAAACAAGATAACAACAATGTTAAGAAGTCGATATGAGACCAACAAGAATTGATTTTGTGAATGAAGAGCAAGATATGGCCCACCAACATATTCCAACACAAGCATCTGTTGCAGACAACCAAGAACGAGGGGGTATGAAGATATTCCAACACAAGCATCTCATTGCAGACAACCAAGAAAGGGGGTATGAAGATATTCCAATACAAGCCTTTATTGCGAGATAACCAAGAACAGGGGTATGATGACCAAATGAATTTACCTAATGTGCATTCGGATGAGTGTCACCGATGATAGGCCCGAGGTTCTGTTTAAGGAAGATGAAAGTGAAGATGAAAGTGAAAGTGAAGATGAAAGTGAAGATGAAAGTGAAGATGAAGAAACACAAGAAAGGTTCAATTATGAAGATTGGGTTTCAATGTGTGCTAGAGGTATAGATGTTGGTAATGAGCCTGATGATTGTAATGAAGATTTCAATTTAGGTGGTTATTATGAACAATAGAATCCACTAGTGAATGAAACTTCACAAGATTCGGTTCCCATATATGATGTCACCCAAGAGGATGAAACTAAGTGGCAACAAGACTTTGGACAACATTTAAAGGAACAATAAAGACTGGAAATGATAAATGAAAACATTCCCGAAATTGTACACTGGGAAATAAGTTCGGTATGGCTTTTGGATCCATAGAAGCTTATAGAGATCATTTAAGGGAATATTCAGTGTTGAAACATAGGGATTTTAAAGTGAAGAAGGGAGATAGGACTAGACATTATGCATATTGTGTGAACAAAGTTTCCCAAGGATGTGAATGGAAAGTGAATGCAAGACTGTGTCCAAAGCAAGGCACAATCACAGTAAGAGATTGTAACATGACACACACTTGTAAAAATCTCAATGCAAACCACAGCAGAAAATGCAATGCAAAATTTGTAGCTAAGTATCTGTTGAAGACTATGGATGTTGGATCATCAGTGGACAAGGCAGATCATATAGCCAATAAGATCATTAGTCCCAAGTTGAATATTGACATACCTTATTGGGTTGCCAATGATGCAAGAGTATGTTTTAATTCTTGTCATGCTTTTTTTTTTTAACTTGTTGTATGTGTAAAATGCTAATATTTGGTTTATGTGTGTACACAGAAATTGGTTTTAGCAGAGTTGAAGGGAACTTTTGAGAACTCTTACACAAAAGCACCACAACTGGTCACAGCTGCTACATCATTAAACCCAAAAACACATTGGTCATTTCGGTTGGACCAAAGATGGTGAACATAATAGATTTGAGTCTGTCATTTTAGCCTATGATGCACAAATAAAGGGTTTTACGAATGGTTGTAGAAAGGTAATTGGATTAGATGGAGCTCATTTAAATGGTAAGTTAAAAGGTGTAATGCTCTGTAAATCGGTATTGATGGTCGAGAATGGGGTATTTCAATTTGTGTGATGATTACCACAAGTGAAACTGAAGAAAACTGGTTCATGGTACTTGAAAGAATTGAGGAAAAGGATTCCAGGATATGGCTGGACTTACTTTTATTTACGACGAGAATGAAGGGCATACTTGAATCGGTAAAAAGGTTATTTCCTTTGGCCAATCATAGATATTGCCTAAGGTAAATTTGATTTTGAATTTTTCTCTCCTTATTTGTAATTCTATCTTTCTGTTAATGTTTGACTTGTTTTTTTTTTCAGGCATCTATACTTGAATTTCATGACCAAAGGATTCAGGAATCCAAGACTAACATTCCTTCTTTGGCAGGCTGCAAAAGCATACAAGTTTAAACACTGGGAGGTAATGTTTGTATCATGTTTCATGATATTGAATCAATTTTCATGTTTGTTGTTAGATGATTTACCTTAGATACCCAACATATTTTGTAGGAGGCCATGCAAGAAATGGCAGGGATAGATCCACAGCATACCAAGCACTGATTGATGCGAGAGCCAAAGTCTTGGGCAAGGTCATGGTTTCCTCATGATGTTGCTTGTGAGCACATCTACTCCAACTTTTGTGAAAGTTTTAATAACATGGCCCTTAAAATGAGAGACAAGCCTCTTACTCAGTTGGTGGATATGTACACACACTTGGTGATGGTGTTGTTTTCAAATAGAAGAAAGCTTGCTTCAACTTGGGAGTTGGGTGATCTTGTTCCTGCTGGAAAAGATCTCATTGAGGTTATGTCCAATCTTAGAGGTAACTATAAGTCTCGATCCATCTGAAGAGCTGAAAGTGTATGAAGTGACCAACAAAGCTAGTGGCAAAGTTTTTGTGGTAAAAGTAGAACAACAAACTTGTACATGTAGACAGTGGCGCTTGAGGCGGTTCCCTTGCATACATCTTTGGGTTGCCTTGTTTGAATTGAATCTGATTGGGCCCAGTAAGTAAATGTCTATCAATATGGTGATTGGTTTGTATAAATTGAATATTAATTACACCTAAATATGGTTGTGCAGGTATTGCAGTAAATACTACACTGTGGACTACTATAGGACCTCCTACTCATGGTCAATAACCCCATTGGGAGACATTGATGAGTATGAAAATAAGGTTTGTCAGGATATCCAATGCTTTAACCTTTTCCATTGTCTGGTTTCAATTATTTTTGTTTGGAGAATCTTTTTATTGAATAGGGGAATTATATTATCTTATCTACTTTTGTACTTTTACTTTATTGTATCACTATTTTTTTCATTATTTCTCTAGATCTGGCATTTAAAGTATCTTTGACCCTAACTTTCTTTTGTTTGCAGACTGGTATCAACATTATACATCCACACAGATTGAGAGATAAAGGGAGACCTTGTGTCAAAAGAAAGAAGTCTTGGTATGAGAAGAACAAGCCGCGCAAAAGAGTAATAAAGTGCAGTGTATGTAAAGGTCTTGATCATAACATCCTTACCTGTCAAGGTCCTCCAGTTGGGTCTAACCCCAAGAAGAAAGGAGTTAGAATGGAGTGTTCTGTTAATGGGGATGAGTTTTGCATTACTGCTGCACCAACAAAGAAGATGAGGAAGGCCTTGTCTGCACCAACATCTGCATCAAAGAAAGCAACAACATCTGCATCAAATAAATCAGCTGAGGTACCACCATCATCAAAGGGCAAAGCAGCTGCTACTACACCATCAACTTCTTCAGCTGGTTCCCAGAAAAAGGGCAAAGCAGCATCTGCTACTGCACCATCCTCCTCCACTGCACCCAAAAGGAAGGTACCACATCAATCTACTACGCTACACCTTCATCCACTGTTTTAACCAAACTTATCATGGTCTTATTAATATCTCTAGGCAAACAATCAATATTTCTGAACCACCATCAAAAAGGGTTAGAAAGCCTAACTCTAAATATCAGTAGTATTAGAAATGTTGGGTTCTAAGTGTGTTGACAATATGCTCTTTTACTTTCTGTTTTAAGTGTGTTGACAATATGCTCTTTTACTTCTACATTTAAGTGTGTTGACAATATGCTCTTTTATTTATGAATCTTGCAATCTATTGTAGTATGGAGACAATGTGTTGACAATCTGTTACATTAACTTTGAAATACTTCCAATCTGTTACATTGCCTTGTTGAAATCTGTTACATTAACTTTGTTGACATGCTCATAACTGACATTATGTTCTAATTCTGCACTTTACTTTCACTTTATCTTTAAACTGTGCACAAATTTGATCTTCATAATTATCATTTTGCTTCTGTTTTTCCATAAAGATTGCATCAGAAACCCATTGGAAATCTTCACACTTCTTGCATTTTAGATACCCAATACCATAATTCCATGATGTTTGTGCTATGTTTAACATCCTCACCTTAGTTGAATGGCATTTGGGGTTGTTACAAGGAGACTGTGACCAAGGACAATCAACAAATCTATGATCACCAGCACAAGCTTCACACCCTCCCTTGTACTGAGGTGCCATGGATTTAATTGCATCAGTAGCTTCAACAAACCATTCAAAATAGGAACACATAGGATTAGAACAAGAAAAGAATTTCTTCCCTGAATTGACACCTTCTTTAACCTTTAGAAGCTTTCGAATTCCATTACAAGGAACTAGTTTACACCGGGAGTAAATCCAAGGACAATCCATGGATTCATGATAATTATCGCTACACATTTCACATTCCTGCATTTTGATTACCTATAATTAGAATCATTACTATAATACAAATCTTGATTATTCTTTTTTTTAAACAAAAAATTGAACTTACCATTTTAATGCTGGAGCTAGCCATTAAATTCGTTGAAATATAGCAGATTGTGGTGAGAAATGATGTAAATCATCACAATATATATAGCTACAAATTCCCCAAAAATGACCGTTATAACAACGGTCGGAATCTCTGACCGTCCGTTCAAAATGCCCCGACAGGTGTAAAAAATCTAACCGTTCAGGACTTTCTGGAAATGTCCCAATTTTTGAAGGGCAAAGGCGTCAAAATTGCATCACACGTACGTGTCACGCGTGTGGCAGATACGTTGAATCTAGACATGAAGGATATATAAGTAATTTTTACACACGTGCCTGTTCACATGTGTGCACGTTTGACTCTCTAACTCTGTCTGACGGAAAACATAACAGATTGGGGCATTTTGACTTTTTTTTTAACGTCCGGGGCATTTGAACAAGTCGACCATCGAAATTGGGGCATTTTGCCTCTTAACCCCCAAAAGTAATGCAGCGGCTCACATATACAGAAACTGATGTAGATTGTGTCTGAAAGATTTGTTACAAACTAAATCATTTTGCTGATTACTATTAGTATACTTTGCTACCAGATGCTATCCCTGCTTTATCTCTACTATTAGTGCTGATGCTTCCAGCCTTCCACTGCAACACTAAATCTTGCACGCCACAAAAACCAAAACACTATCATCGCGCCTTCAATTGTAGATTTCTGTTCAAATAGCTTGCAACAAACAAATTAAGCTCAGGCACAAATTTTTTATTTTATTTTTTGATGTTCTTAATAGTTATAGGATCTACGGATGGAGCTACCTAGTCCGAAATATCACGTTGCAAAAGCCTGACTTGGATACAACAACTGCCGTGTTGCAAAAGCTGCAATCATGGCCGGGACACCACGCTCGAACTGAATCTGATTCTCATGGACATCTTTTGTTGCTATAGAGATTAGAGAACATAACTACTTTGCGTTGAATCAAAAAAGCACCGAAACTTGCAACACCATATCCGACATCCAACGCAACCAGCACGCGCTTTCCAAATTGAATACTCGAAACCATCTGAATACACAAAACCAAAGAGATTTGCAGGGTTTGTGGTAAGTTCAGTGGTGGTGATGTCCTTGATGGGCTAAAGGATGAGCTTGATCCAACTGTGAAGGGACAGAATCTAATCACGTTGTTATTTTATGAGGAGGCAAAAGCTAGAGTGCCAAGGGAAGACCGCTGATTCAAGATGATGGGTTGCTTGTCGGTGCAGCACAGTGGTCGACTCTCCTTTGTCTGCTCTGTTTATGAGGCCTCGAACTTGTTGAACAATGTTATTCTGGAGTTCATGATATTGATTCATCGACCTTCACATGTACATTAACCTGCATTACATGTTTTCATGACATAAGTAAGCAATTCCTTATAACTTTGCAGTTAATTTGCACATGGTTACTCACGGGGCCAAAGAAAAGTTTGAAGTCTCAGATGCGAGTCAAGTGACTATCCACAAAAATCAAACACCAATTGTTGCTTACATCGAGTTCTACTAGCTATGAAAGTAGGTGACCAAACAAAAATAAAGAGATTAGGACACCTAGGAGAGCATAATCTGGTAGTGGCAAGGCGAGAGTCATGAGTATTATGATAAATGAAATGAGATTTATCTAATTAAAGGTTGGGGCTGCTACAAACATTTAACATTTCAGATGCAAGAAATCATCGGACATTGGCAGCATGTAGAAGATTAAAGCAAAATTGAAACAAGGTGAACTGTTACCCGTGGCATATCTCGAAAAGTTGAGGAGTGAGCTCAGTGTCCCTAACTTGGACGATAGCAAATGATGTAGTGGACACAGACTGTGATGTTCCCAAAATCATAGACTGCAGCTTCTTTATGGATGCCTTTGTCTTGTCCAATTTAGATTCTCCACCTCCCATGTATTCCAAAGATTGCAACGTAGATAGCTTCTTCTCATGCTCAATATTTGCCCTTTCGTGAGCCTAGAAATCAAGCAACACATAACACATATAAGCAACCTCTAAAACTAAAGCCATTGACTCTAGATTACACGAACCCTGAATTATGGGAAGCAAAATTAAGAAGTTACGATGAATTTAATGTTCAATATCTTAGTGGTTCTCAATTTCGTATCACAAACAAGCACTACAATCATACATACCTTAACTTCCTGACATCTTGACTTAGTCTAAACGTTAGTTCATACTGAATCATCAATCAAATAATTGGGAACAAAACGGGGGGAATTCTTAAAAATGCCACTCTTGGAAATGGGTTTCCAAAAGTGCCACCCTAACTCCAAACCCACCAAAAATGCCACTATATGACATTTATGCCCCTAACCAGTAGAGGACCCTAAGTAGTTTACTATTATTTCTAACTTTTAAAAACTAAAATAAGTGGTTTCGGTGTGGTTTTCCATGCAAGGGTCCAGTAGAGAGGGGTCCGGACTCTTTCTTGGACCTTATGATTTTATTAAAAAATATTAGAATTTGAATAAAAAATTAAAAATCAATTTTTTTATTTGTATATAAGTATCGTGGTCCCGTGATTAAGGTCAAGACTCTCTACAGGACCTTAGAGGACCTCAAAAAGCTTTTCATTGAAAATAAAGATATTAAAGTAAGACAGTTTTTATTAATGTTTTATTATTAGGTCCTGTTAAATGTCCAGACTTTTACTGGACTCTTAGGATAATATTAAAATAACCTTGTTAATGGAATTAAATAAGGTTTCAAGTAGGAGGATCAAAGTCAGGACCTTTCGTTCCAGGGTGAGGACCTTTTTTCCACCAGGCCACCTACACGCCAGGTAGGTGCCAAGTAGGAAAATAAAAGTCAGGACCTTTTGGATACATGGTAGGGACCTTTTCTCCACCAGGCCACCTAGGCGCCAGGTAGGTGCCAAGTAGGATAATAAAAGTCAGGACCTTTTTGATCCATGGTAGGGACCTTTTCTCCACCAGGCCACCTAGGCGCCAAGTAGGTGACAAGTATTATGATCGAAGTCGGGACCTTTATATTCGAGGGTGAGGACCTTCTCTTTACTCCACCCCTTACACCCCTGTTACACAGCACAATAGTTGTGAGATAGGTTTTATTTAAATATTTTTTAAATATAATATTAAAAGATCTCTGTTATTGGTTAATTTGGGAGGCAATGATTGCCGTGTGTAAACTTTCTATTGGTCAATTTTGCGCGGCACCTTTCAACAAAACTTTACCCTCATTGTTTCTTCTCCTGCTTTCTTCCATCTTCTTGAGGTTCTACTGCTCTATCAGGATCACCTCTTCTTATTAGTCTTGATCTATATCTTAGTATTCTTTTCTTCTTCTTCTTTCACCATCTTATACTTTTCTTGTCTTTCTTATTGTGCTCATATCATGGCAGCTGCTACACCATGAAAGCTAGGTTTTATATTTTACTAATCATCCAACTGAGATAGAGAAGGAAGGAGCTATATATATTGTTCAATAGGTGAGCTTAACTTTTAGCTCTTTCAAATTCGATATTAAATTTTGGTTAATTTCAATTTCAAACTCAAAGTTAGGGTTTTTAAATATGTATTGGGGATTTATTCAATATGATGTTTATTTATATAGTTTACAATCAAATAAGGTATGGGTTATCTTTAATTTTGTGGTTTGGTTACTTAATTTATGTAGGGTTCATGATACAGGATGATCTTAATTTTGGCCTCTGTTTATTTAGGATGTGTTAACTGCGACTAAATTTTTTTATGGTTAGGTTTACAGGAAAATCGTTGGTTGAAATAGGCATGCGATCTAGTAGATCATCACTATTTGTAATCAAGGGTTAAGTTGTGTGATTTCAATGTTCATTTAGGAATTGATTGGTAATTCACTTTTTGCTTAAGAAGTTTATGTTGTATATAATCGAGAGTATGTTTTGTGAAATGCGATTGCTTTTAGAACCCTAAATTGTCGTCGCCATAATGATAAGCAAAGTGTTCTCGCCACTACAATGGTGAATGGGTGCACAAAGAAGGTAATGATGACTACAAAGGTATGACACATATTGCGGTGGTACCTGATAAGTACACTTTTGAGGATGTGAAGAAGAGAGCAATGGATGTTTTAGGTTTCTTGCACAAACCTTGTTTTGATGTGTATGGCCTCATAGATGTCCCGGGAACCGCATTTAAGCAAAGGATTAAGATTGTTAGTGAAGAAATGTTGATTTTTTATGTTGGCCAGACATGTGGAGTCCCAAGCTTTTACACAATCAAATATGGAGAAGAAGTAAAAGTATATATTCCTCCCGTAACTCCCAAAAAAATACCGGAGATGACAAAGAGATCCAAGATGCTTCCCCACACTCCCTTGACCCCTCTTAACAATCTCACGTTGAGTTCCAAAGTGAGGATTATCATTCCAAGAATGAAACCGCCAAGGAGATGGTGGTGTTAAAGGTATGTTTATTTGTCCCTCTTATTATTGTACTTTTGTATTATGTTTGTCCCCCAAATAGTCACACTAATGTTGAATGTTTTATTTTATCAGTACTAGTGGTCCAAAGGCTAGGAGATTTCTTGAACCAAGAATGACTCCATCAGCCAAGAAACTCCGTTGTCTTCATGATGCGCCAACAACTCCAAATACCGGTCTTTGGATATTCCTAAACCCCAAAGGATATGAAGTACAACGATCTACGTGTGGGTAACACTTTCAAAAGCAAGGGGGAGTCAAACTTATACTTGCAATAGACAAAGTAGAAAGAAATTTTGAGTACATAGCTTGTAAATCCGACAGCCAGAGGTTTATTGCCAAATGCAAAGACAAGACATGCGAGTGGCGTCTGCGAGCAGTCCCCTTAGATTCTTGTGGGTGGTGGAAACTCACGATTTGCAAACGATGTGCATACTTGTGAAAGCAACAAAAGGACTGACCCTGAATTAAGAACCAAAGCGGCCTCTACTGGAATTGCAGAGCTTTTCAAGCACAAATTCAAAGAACTAGATGCGGCCTTTACGCCCAAACAACTGATTTTGGACATAAAAGGGATTATGGAGTGGTTATCAATTACCGGCGGGATACGGCGCTTGCAAGCGTGGTATTGAGCTGATCAAAGGTAGCCCGATGAATCGTACCAACACCTCGTTGGTTATAGTCACATGCTTGGTGTTCGTAACAAGGGTACTGTTACCGAGATTGTAACTGATTCGGATGACTCTTTTCTGTATTATTTCTTTGCTTTACTGATTATTATACTCAAGAAATATCTTATG
>JAJJWW010016424.1:0-59542 GCA_023531295.1 Papaver armeniacum | reverse complement strand
ATCCCATCATCAATACCTATATTAAGTACTTGTGTTTAATCCTCTAGACAATTACGGTCTAGGTTAGTAAATATAAACTAGCAATAGGATTATGAATCAACTATTTAATTCAACTTTAAACAATCAATAAATAATCATAAAAACATTAGATGGGTAGAAATCAAACAATAACAAAACTTGAGAAAACGAGCTATTGCATATCAATTATAGGTTCATATTTCCGGGTTTTGAAATCTACCCTTAATCAAAAAGAAGTTTAGTTACTCAGTAGAAAAGTGTGGAGTTCATCGTCATAATAATAATTGAAATAAAATAAAGAAGCATTTGAAAATATATACTGAAAGCAAAACCTAGATGCGGCCTCTCCCAGAAACCCAAATAGAGAGAATACGTTATAGCCAAGTTGTATAAAGATTTCTATTTTATAGCTCCCTCAGGTCCAAGTCTTCAAAAGTCCAATAGATAGAAGTCCTCCAAGCCCATGTGAGAAAACCCATATAGAAAATCTGGCCCCAAAGGGGCGCAGCAAAACCGGTGTAGGCATAGGAAGTCGAGCCGGGAAAGCTCGTAAGTAAATGGTCTTCGGTGCTGGGAATGTGCCTGTCACTGTCCTCGGAGTCATGGTCAGTAGCGATCCAGCCGTCAAGAAGTCGACAGGCTAACTAACGGTCGAGATAGAGTGAGTCGGCTTAGGCCCGAAGCTGTGAAGGTGAGCCGAGTTAGCTCGCTGACCGTGGTGCGAGTTGCCTCGTGGCCTTAGCCACTTGTACAGAGCCTAGGCCGTCGCCGCGCCATCCTCCTCCCATCAAGAGTTCATTCTCATGCCAAATTCCACTAGGAACCTCATGCCACAATTCCTCAGTAACAGCATGGCGCGGCAACATTCATTTATTCCCCGTGTCTCCACTACGCAAGCTATAGCGCCGACAATCCGTTCCGTAGCATTTAGCACCATCCTGCTAACTCCACTCGAAAATATCACATTCTTCTTGCACATCTTAGCACTCAACTCACGCAACTCGAGCACTCGCACATACACACTTCTCATTTCTCAGACTACTAACCCACAACTAGCATCACGTGTTTCGATCCTTCCCACGTAATGCATTCAACTCGAGCCACCTCCACAAGTCCCACAGATTAGCACCGAGACTCCTTCATACGTCGCCGCGACACATGCAGCACTCGCATCTTCGGTCTCAAGTCTCGGCTCATTTATAATCTCGTTACAATCCCGGGCCAAAAGCAAAGCACCTCATTCACCGATTCATACCACACAGACCTGCTCGGCTTCTATTATAGTTTACGCCTTGCCGTTGGCAAGGCATCGCAACCAATTAATCATGTGATTTTCCGGCCAAACAAGACAATCTGATTCATTACCTCATCATCTACAACTCCAACTTCGTGCAGACTTCTCATACACAACTCAAATGCACTGTAACTCATTCCAACCACCAATTCAACCCTTGTTTCTCTACGCAAGCTTCCACAATCGGACCGTCAAACCATTACATGTTGTCTTTCAACTGCCAGACTCCGATCCTTCTGCCGCAATTGCTTGATTTCCGACCGGCGTCAAATACATCATTTCTTTGCAATGTCGATTCGGCAATCGATTCATATGTCGGCTCAACTACAGCTCATAACCCTTGAATCACCGTCCCAGTTCACTTAACGCCCTAGGCCACCCTCGTAGCTTGCTTACGTTTTCACCAGCATGCAATTCCATTTCGGATCCACCCATTTTATCTGCCTGATAGACCCAAATATCAATCCCCGGTTTCTTGAGCTTCTGTTCTTCTGCTTCCATCTTCACGAGTATCAACGACAGCTGTGGTTCATACATTTGACTAGTTCTCATCTCGTCTTCTAAAACTCAGGTCAAAGACAAACCTCTTGAGCCAAACACAGACCATCTCTGCATTTTCATACTCAAAACCTCCACCATCTCGACAGAAACCCTAACACACGTAGATCAAGAACAACACCCATCTCTAATTACACCAGGTTTGAGACATTCCTCGATAATCTGCCTTGACATCTTGCGCCTCCGAACCTTCGGCTCGAGTTAGATTCAGCCGGATCTCTTAATAATCATCTTTATACGGAGATCCATTATATGAGCATCAACAAAGATGACAACAATTCATTCCATAAGCTCAAATCCATTAAAGCATCACTTCTCATGAGTAATTCGAAACCCTAATTTCTCCTCGATTCGAGTTTACGAGCGGCAATCATCTTTGTCTGTTTAAAATCAAATCTAAACAAAACCAGCCCTGCGATGCTTAATTCAAATATAACCCATCTCTAAACCCATGAAAGTCATCGTATCACCTTGAATTAGCTCACGAATTCCTTCACCTACCCATGTCCCATTCTCGATCGGTAGCATCGTCTTACCAATTGGTTGTCCTTATCAACCGGCGACGGAACTCAAATTTACCATGATTCTTTGCCGAGATCTCAGACCATCATCTCCTACAATTCTTCTCTCAATTTCACTAGAGTGTGACTCCAACTCGGAAGATGTTTTAATGAGGACGAGAGAAAATGAAGTTGTCCGAGAAACAACTCGACCTTAATTTGGGTCTGATTCCGTACATGTTGTGATATTTGCACCCACTCAAATGGCGGACCATTATGTGAGGAACATCAACCCTTTATCTCCGGTGTGCTCCCAATAAAGCTTCAGCATGAAATGATGCTTTGCTTTTCTTCAATTCTTCCATGACAGTGTACATCGCTTACTTCTCATATTCACTTTCTTGATATATCATCACTGGATGTAGTGGTGCTTTTGGACAAAATTTGCATCACTAAAGCCGACATACTTTTCAGACAGAGATGAAGAAATAAAATGAGAAATAATCCGCCTCCAACAACAGTTGCACCTTTTTGCCTTTTAAGCGACGTGTCTTCTTCTTTTGTTCCAAATGACTCCAAAGTACCTAAATACTCAAAAACAAACATAAGATACATAATTTACAAGAAAACTTAGCAAAGAAAGCATAAACAATAGATAAATATCAAGGTGTTTTAGACACCTATCACTGCTATTCGCACCCCCACTCTGGTTAGGGGGCGACCTTTCTTCTTCACCGTTTAAACAGGAAATTGGCGGGAAAACAAACTTTGCAGTTGCGAATATTTTAGGGACATAATTGGACGTGTTTCTTTGCATTTTTGTCGTAGGTTTGATTGACTCGACCCTGTTTCACCTAAACAGGATTGTATGGAAGTTTGTTTGAAAGAAAAGCTTAAGTCCACTTAGTTTTGATAAACACGTGGGACTACACTCATGCATGGAGATATTCACGGGATTGCATGAATTACGAGAGTTCTACACATGCTTGGAAGATTTGAGTCACCATTTGGAGCGTGTAGAAGATAAATAAGGAGATTTGACAACTTCATAGCAAAGTGAAAATCAAAATCGACTAAAAAATTAAGAAAAATTCATACCACCACGTGGAGAATAATGAAGAATATTTTGCAATCAATACGATATATTGTTGCCGAGATGTATAAAATAGGTTGTTGGGATGTTGTAGAGGGTTACGGAGTGATTGGGGAGAGTTTAGATCAACCACATAGGAGATTGATCGAGTTGCAGAGAACACACTTCTGCTGCTGCTGTGAACAACACGAAGAACATTAGACGCAAAACGTTAGTCGTTTATCAACAGTGACAACGACAGTGTGTAGCGGGTCATATTTCTACAGGGACAGTGACACATTTTTTTGTTATCGTTTTGTATCAGATCGGTTTGTAACAAATATAATTGTTACAGACCCTATTTTTCATTATTTCTCCCTTATTCATCATTTGTAAACCATTTTTGAGCATAAATAAATTCTTTTAAGAGGGTTTTCAACATGATGAGCGGCTAAAATACCCAGTGATCGAGGCAATCGGAGAAACTATTCACTCATGCTTGATTGGTAATTTCTTTTATAATTTCTTTAATTATTTATTTTATTTAATTCACTAGGATCAACATAAAGATAAAATTGGTTTTCTTAATTAGTTGTGAATCAATTCGATATGTTATGCTTAGAATCAATTCTTTGATAATTCATGCTTAGGGATTACAATTTAATGTTTGGACACCATATAGATTAATAGTGAATTAATGAGAAAAAGAGCTTAACAATAATTCTTGAAATATCATTATAAACCAATCAATTAGGAGGAATAGTGGAATCCAGGAGCCTTGGTTTATTTTTAAATCTTGAAATCACTTTTTATATTAAGTTTTGTTTGTTTTTAAGTTTTATAAGTCTAAAATCTTTTGCTTTCTTACAAGTCTCAAGCGAACCTATTTACTACAACAACTTTGATTTCACACCAAGTTTTTGGCGCCGTCAATGGGAGTGGTTGCAAAATACTCTCGATTGATATCTTTTTGAACATAATTTGATTTTGTTTTTCTTTTGATTTTTCTTTTGGTTATTTTTACGCATTTTATTTGTTTTTTTATACCTTAGCTCCTGAAGTGTCATGCGAAAAGAAAGTATGCACTCGCAAGGCTTTTGCAAGGGCCACTCGGAAGATCCATTAGAGGTTTGCTTAGCTCATTTTGGGTATGATTTTGATGATGATAGTATTATTTGTGAAGTCAATGCTTTATTAGACTCCACACCGCTGCTAGACACTAATAAATGGAAGCCCAAACTAGAACCTCTAGTTCTGCCCGAGTCTCGACTAGTTCCATCAGTCGAGAAAGCTCCGACCTTGACTCATATTGATAATATTAATAATGAAACCGTTGTAAATGATAGTGGGTCTATGAGTCATTATATTATTGCTCCAGTGAGCCCTTATTCAGCGAGTGAATTTGAACCAATATCTGTCCTGCAAGTTATTTCGTCGGACTTAAAACCACATTTAGGGAGTACAACAATTGTTCAATTCTTTAAACAATCTTTATTAATTATCTGCGAACCTAATTTACTTCATATTCAAGGTTCGAATTATGTTTTGAATAAGATTGAATCCAGTTTTAGCTCTCTGGGTACTAATCATTCTTGCTGCAGGATCTTCTTTTCAGATGACCGGATTAGTTGGGTTGATCCCCAAATCTTCAGGCTCTATATATATGATTCTCAACTTACCTTGGGGTACCAAAACCACATTGTTTGAGAATGTGCTACTGGCAAGTAGGTAAATAAATACCTTTCGCTTCATGGGAGTCAACCCATCAGATTTGTTCCCTCTACTCTATCTCTTATTTGTTTTATTTGTTTATTTTTGCATATAATGAATTTTCCATCTTAATTTCTACGTTGGATACTCAATTACATTGAGGGAAATGTAATGTTTAAGTGTGGGGGAGTGGTTAATTATTCATAGTTTTGCAGGTTTTCACTTTTCTTAGGAATTTCTACAAAAAAAAAAAAGAAAAAAATATTTGATATGACCAATTGTAGCGGGTCTTATTTTTGTTTTGCTCGAGGACTAGCAAAATATAAATGTGAGGGTGTTTATAACCACGTAAGTGCGACGAGATTACACCCATATTTATATTAACTAGGCCTCATTATTTTACTAATAATATTATTTTAGTGCTTTTGTAGAAAGTACATATAAATCCGATTTCCGAAAGAATAAGAAGTTAAATGAACAACTAAACAGCGTTTGCGGCTAAATTCACCAAATATGGTTGGCCTGGTATTTTATATATCAGCAACCACTCTTACTCACAACCAAATGGAGTCAGGAGCTTAAATAGTCATGTTGCTGCACCACCATCTTATGAGTCACCGCCAGGAGATGCAGCTAAACAAAGAATTTATTTGCTTTGACTCAAATAGATGGAGCCTACCATGTGTCAAAGGAAAATTGGCACCACGTATGCAAATCTCTGACCACATCTTATTTCTTATTCATAAGAACATAAAGTGTTTTATTATCACAGATTCACCATTCATCATCTTCGTAATTATCGAGTTATGGGAGGTGTTGTTACGAGAAGAAAAAGATCCGATAAGAAACTTCGTCAAGGGAGTAATCTTAAGTGGTTATAAGTGAAGATTCTTGATACTACAACAACAAAGAAGATGAATCGTATGGCGAGGAAGGAACTGGGGTTGGCTGTTTGTGGAGGAGGATATGGCAGTGAAAATAGAGACGAACTGGAGATGTAAATGACGAGATGGAAGCAATCTTTGCTTCTTACTGTTAGTAGTTCGTAGAGTGATGTAACTGGTGATGCGGCCTTAAGTTTGAGAAGAATGGAGTCGAAATGGACTTCGAGTGATGTTGTTTTGAGCAAGCAAGTTTGTTGGATGTCTAGTTTGGGTCATGAGTTAATGACTGAAATGGAAGTCGACGCCGATGAAATACCGGTTATGCGTGGTTGAGTTCAAGGCTTTAAGAAGATATCTAGACGGACGAGGAAGAGCTGGTGGTGTTGATGCCGTGAAGAACAACAATGGGTGTGAGTTTTTATTATATGGAGAGCTGACTGTTTCAAGCCGGAAAACCAGCCGACTTGCTATTGCCGTTATTTGTGTGGAACGATCAGGAAGGTATTGGAAGAATGGATTTTAAGAAGTGGTGTTTGCCAGACTGGGAAGGAAGTTGGTGAAGTATGAAGTGGCCGGAGTTGGTAGTTGGCCATTGTTGAAAACAAGGAAAAGAAGGAAACTAGCTCGGAGCAGTTTGGTGCTCGAGTTTAGCCATGGATCATGTGACTATGTAACAGCACCACGGAGAAGAATGGTTCGGATTGAGATGGGGTTATATTGCATCCACTAAAATAGTGAACTAATTGAGATTCTAGCTGCTTGTTCGAGTCAGATGGTTAAGTCGAACTCAGGAAGGTGTTTCGGTTTGAGTTTATGTGTGTTTGTTTGCTGGCAGTGTTTCATGGAGAGTTGGATGTGATTGATTTGGTGATTGATTTGTGGTTGTAGGATCAGAATATCGCGAGATCAATAAATAATGACATTGCGAGGGCGTCGCAGAAGAATAACATTAATGACGCAATGAATGACGACAACCAAAACATGAGAAAAGTGTTAAGACTTAGCGAAATTCGGGAGTGTCGCGAGAATTAATACATGTACACTTGCGATATTTCGCAGTAATTCCGGAAAATAAAGGACAACTTAGCTGTCATCCACTATGTATTACCCTATATAAAGAGTTGAACAAGTTTGTTGTTAGAGAGTTCTTTTTGAATTGTTAAGCAAGTCATTAGGAGAGAGAAAGTTTTAGAGTGATTGTAATTCTATAACTCATTTCTATTTTATATTGTAAAGATTCAAGTATTCAATGAATAGGAATCATAATCATTCATCTTAAAATGACTTAATTGTGTATATTCTAGTGAGGGGTGTAGTGTAGGATTTCACACGTAACTACAGTGGTGTTTGATCGAATGTAGATGGTCGAAACTTGAATTGAATCGACTGGCAGTTCTGAAAGAATTAAGTGGCTGCAGTTCTCAAAATGGTGGTCGTCTCTACGCCGGCTACAACAACAATGGGTCACGAAGAAAATAGGGAGCAAGAGATTGGTTTGCTTTCAATGATGAGAGCGATGGTGGAAGTTGAGCTTGCTATGATTGAAGCTGTGATGATAAAGAAGAGTCGTAGTCTGCTATTTGGCCGAGACAGAGAAGAATATGGTGATGGTGATGGGATTCCCGATGACTGCATTGATTGGCTGAACTAAATTTAATTGCTCGAGTTATACAACTGCCGGTGGTCAATCAACAGGGAAGAAGTGTTGGTGTTTTATTCTCAAGCTGTGCAGATCAATGAGTGGATTCAAAGTCCTTTTAAATTCTGTTCTTGTACGAAAATGGAGCTTGCTAATGGCTTGAGTTGGAGTCGATACACGAGTGTTTCTGTCGAGGGTTGTCGTCTGGATATACAGGGAATGGAAGAATGTTATAGTTCCTGTGTTAAATGGGTGGTGTCTATAATTGGAGGTTGATGGTTACATGGCTTACTGAGGTTTGCCAATGAGCAACAAACGAGCAGAAATTTGTGGTCAGCCTGGGAAGGATCTGAAGTCAGCTGGTCCAAAAATGGATGAGTGCTACTGGTGGAGAAATTGGTGGGTGCCGGAATTCAGACGGACAGGGAATGTAAAGTGAGGAGCTACAGTTCGGACTTGGGAGACTTGGTACTGGGCGTTGGCTTTTGGGCTGGGCCTGGAAAGTCCGGCTAGGTCTTATTTTGGTCGTCGCAGGCTACATATACTGACGAGAAGAACATGAGAAAAGTGGGGTTTGCGGGAAGCGCTTCACGGAGAATAGGGTTTAGAGTTTGAAGTTTCATCTCTTTGATTTTGTTTTTGCTTAGCTAGTTTCCTTCGAATATGTTTATGGCTTTTAAGAAAGTCATGTCCAGCTAGAGCTATGCTAGGGTTTAGATAGAAACCAATTTGATTATATAAACTTTACGATGATATTTTTAATAATGATTCATTGATTAGTGATTTCTCTTCATATAGCTTGGTGTTTTATCGTTCATGTGATTTTCTTGATTATTTATGCTTTTGAATTGATATTTCGTGCTTCGGTTAAATCCCTAGACGTGGTATGCAAGGATAGATAGGTAATGCTTTAGGATCTCTACATACGAAGCGAAGGAAGTTCTGTGAGAAACTATATTTTAGAATTTAATATAACATGTTCCGGGACATGAGATTGATTTAAATTTGTCTTGAGTAATAAATAGAGATTAATAGAGATTTATATGATTGAATCGGTGGAAATCAAAACCCTAACAACCCTTTCTCATTTTGGTTACGTCTTTGTTATTTATTATTTCATTTTGTCCGAATTTCGAAAACTCTTAAAAAACATCATATTGCGATTACTTAGTTTTTGGTATTAGTTGGTAGGGTATTTCACACTCCCAGTGGGAACGACTGTACTTGCATTGTCTACTAGTTAGATGCTTTGGAATTGAATCAGCCTAAACATAGGTCTCTTGTTGAACTGATGATAGGATTAGAGCCTCTCAAGTCTCTAGTTGTGGGAGTAGAACCCAATAACTCATTTTGGGAAAGGTCGGGTTAGTGAAGAGCAAGCTCATGTCTGTCTATAACAATGCTAGGTTTGAGAACCATCGAAGTTTGACCCATACTCAGAGACCTACAACCCCGGGTTGGAGAAACCATCCTAATTTCTTTTGGTCTAAGGGCCAGAATCAAGGTCAATCTAGTAATTCTCACCTCCCGTTTTTTGGTTATAATAAGAATTCTTCGGGTCAAGCCCAGTTCAGGAACCCTTCGAGAATAGAATGACTAGCTTAGAGGAATCTCTAAGTATACTAAAAAAGAGCCAGATATGTTAACAAAGAGCCAAGAAATGTTAGTGAAGAGCCGAGTAATTTTCAAGAGGAAACCAAGCGGTTTTAAGAATAATTCCCGGTCTCTTGCTAAATTAGAACTTCAAGTCGGCCAAATTGCTAAGTTCCTTAGTGAGAGAGAAGATGGAAGGTTCCCTAGTTATACCGATCCTAACCCTAAAGGAGAGAAATCGTACAATCATGTGAATTCTATTACAACCCTTAGGAGGTGGAAAGAAAGTTGACAATAAGGTCGCCATGCATGAAAGTGAACATCATGGTTCACCCTTCCAGCCAGAAAATGAGAAGACTGACAGAGTCTCTAAAGAGACCAATGAGGGTCCTGTTGAGCCCGGCTTTGTTCCCACAAACCCGTTCCCCCAGCTGCTAGTTCCAACTAAGAGGAGTCCAACTTTAATGATATATTGGAGGTTTTTAGCGAGGAGTTACTATCAACCTCCCTTTGTTGGATGTGATTAAGTAGATTCACGCTTATGCTAAGTTTCTTAAGGATATGTGCACGCGAAAGCGTAATTAGTGTCGGTAAAAGCCTTCCTAGCTAGTCATGAGTTCTATTATTCAATACCACTACTCCTAAGTATAAAGACCCAGGGTCCCCTACTATTTCTTGCACAATAGGTAAATACCGTGTTGAGAAAGCATTGCTTGACTTAGGAGCCAGTGTGAACTTACTCCCGTACCATGTGTACCTTAAGCTAGCACCTGGTGAGATGAAACCTACCCAGATGACTCTTCAGTTAGCTGATAAGTCCGTTAAAATTCCTCGTGGTGTGATTGAGGATGTTCTTATAGAGGTCGACAAGTTTATATATCCAGTGGATTTTGTTATCCTAGTGTTTATGGGTGAAAACTATTTCTGCCGGTTTTGGTAATTTGGGGTGTGTGGATGTGGAATGAGTCTAAACCTTCAACAAATGCACTGCGCGGTGAGTGCTTGTAGATTCGAGAGATCAATCTGTGCAAGTCCGGCCTAAACCAAGAAATGGTCGTTCCTGACTTGTTTCGGTCACAAAGTGAAGGAGATGGGTTGATCTTAGGGAGGGAAGCTTAAGAAGGTGTTGAGAATGTGAAGGTGTTGGCTATGAATAACTTGTATCGAAAGCTGAATCAAGCTTGCATGGTGTAAGTTATCATTCCTTGTGTTTGAATACGATTGTATCAACACTTGCCTCTGTTGTCCTGGACTTGTCTTGTTGTTCCCTGTTTGGGAAATAGGAGGATAACCTATTTATACAAGTCATTTTAGCCTTATTCACGTCTCTCGTGGGAAGTGGAGGAAGTGGAGTGATGGAGTAGTGGAGTTGTGTGTTGGTGTTACACGACCGATCTTGCACACTTCTCCTGTCATCTCTAACCGTCCATGACTTCCTCGACACGCTCTTGTGATGGCGTTGTGCGCAGCACGTTGTAAAACCGCCGCACCAATACCCCCGCATGTATCCCCGATTTGACATGATTGATGTCTCGAGTCCGTGGATAGTGGGACCCACAGACATTTGCATGTAATGCTAGATTAAATAACTAAGTTATTTAGAAAGTCGATACTTGTGAAGTATCATGTGTATTCTATGAAGGTACTGCATCATGGTGTGGTAGAGTGATGGGTGGTGATTACCATGACGCCTCACTGACTAATTAACTCCTGACCAGGGTTGTATAACCAAGCCTAAGTGAAGTTGGACTCGGACGAGATGATCTTTGAGACACTCATCTGCGAACGTCGATGGAATTAGGTTTTGAAGAGGTGCGCAGTATCACTCTTCACTTGGTCGAATCCAAGCTTGGGAGGCGATTTTGGCCGGGCCGATCGTACATGCGTGTAGACGGCATGACGGTGTAGCGCCCATACCCCATTATCTCACGAAAGTGTGATTTGGACCACTCAATTCGTCCTAAGAAAGTCGAGTGGTCGAGACTCGCCATTGCGACGTAAACGAGTGCAAACAAAAGCCGCGCGTCGTGCCAACTTTGGGCGCGTTCCAAGACGACCAATCTTGGTTGGTCTTGGCCGACGGCCTGTCGTGTAGGTGGTAGGCTGGTGTTCACGCCTATTCGACTCGTCCCATGAAAACGTGATCTCGAGCCACTCAAATCGTCCTACGAGTTGAGCGGTCGAGATTAGTTTGCAATTGGGAAGTGTAGCCACGCTAGTTTGGGCGACGATTTGGTATAACCAGGCATGGTATGCCTTGGCCGACCAAAGCGAGGGAGATTGATGGGTCCACGATGGTCGTGCTGGTATGACCGGACCTGCTTAATCTAATCTTGGACCCTCCATTCGTGTAGGAGAAGATGGACGCCGTGATGCTCAAAACCCTAATTTTGGCTTTCTCACCGTGTAACCATGCTTTATTCGGGCGCACGAATTGGGATGACCAAGCATGGTTGGTCCCGACCGATTGGTCGTGTATGTAGGCAGGCCCACGGTGATTGTGTTGACATGCTCTGGGCCTTTGAATCTATATCTACACCCTCCATCTATACCGCGAAGATGGATGGTTGAGACTGTTTTGTGACACATGTAATGTGCCGCAAACCCTAATTTAGGGTTTTCCGCCCATGCCGCTCTCGTTTTGGACGTTTTGGCAAGCTATGCCAATTTTGGAGGCCGACCATGCAGGGTCCGTTGGTTTACGGCAAAGAAATATTCCATACCGTTGGGGGTTATGGAATTGATCTGGGCCATCCAATCATGCTGGTGAAGTTGGATGATCGAGATCATATCTAGACTGATACGGACAGTCCGGATGCTCAATCGGGCTAGTATAACACACCGAGAGTTGAAGCCTGTACGGGTATTTCGTACATGCTTTCATTATAATGCTTGAGGTTCGTTTTTCTCTGAGAGCAACACTCGATCGTCATGCCGCACCGATAATGAGTACATGAAATACAAGGCTTTACGCATTAATTAATAATGCTATAAATTCACAGGTATATGGGATTGTTGCTACATGCTCCAACCTGGATGAATTTCGTGTATTTAATTCAAGAATGGGATTGTTGCCACATGCTCCATTCTAGGTGAATTAGTAAAGTGAAGAAGTATTCAACACTTATTAATGGCTTTATCTTTTACAAGATGTTAGCGCATAATTTTTATAATTTTTACAATTTTAACCTTAAAATGAAAATCCACCATCAACATTAAGTCCCCGCCAGCACATAATGGTTACACTATTTTGGGGTAGGCATGAGATGGTGACATACATATGTGAGAAAGACAGATAAAGGAAGTTTACCCGGAAGAGTATTGACCGACCGCTAGTTGTCCATGCCGTTGTGTTTGTATGGAATCCTTTGGGGGGACCCTGTTTCCTTCTTTTTGGTATTTGAATCAAAAGAGGAAACCAAATAAAAGAGGAATCCTTGTTCTATTGGGATTCTTCTAATTTTTTGTCTATAAAAGAGACCAACCCCCTTTTCTTTTTCTCACGAATTTTTTTTTGTTTGGCGGCTCCCTTGTCGTGACTACCATCGCTCGCCCGCCGACGCTGTCGTTATTGTTGCCGCGCCCAGTCGCGTCGTCCAGGTCCATTGTCGTCGATCCGTCCGCCCCAAGGTAAGTTTCGGTTTCTCTTTTTTTTTTCTTTTTTTTTTAGGAAAAACCCTAATTTTCTTAGGTAAAACGTTTTGCAAGATACATCATGCTTAGCTTTCCCATCAAGATAGATAGTAAAAACGCCCATATTTGCTAGGATGGTTTAGTTCCGCTAATTCGTGAATATGTCGTTTTCGCTTCTTCTTCCGTTGTTGCATGCAATACTAAACTTCTTAGGGTTATAGCTTGGAAAGAGACTTTTGGCTTAAATTTCGTAAACACAATTCCCACGAACATAAGAAAAACCGTGTTATAATGTTTGCACATGAACGCGGTCCCACCATGTGCTTGATCCGAACGTGGGTGCCACCCACATATGCTTGACTGAAGTCGACCTTGTACTAGCCTTGTGCCCTAACCAACACCGGCTTGAAACTTGAGTAATACCGCACTTGAAACCAATACGACTTGAAACCAATACCGGACTTGAAACCAATACCGGACTTGAAGCTTGAGTGATACCGGAGCTTGAAACCAATACGGACTTGAAACCAATACCGGTACTTGAAACTTGAGCAATACTGACTTGAAACCAATAATTTGACTTGAAACCAATACCGGGTGCTTGAAACTTGAGCAGTGATTGGACCCAATCCCAGCCTTTGTACATTCCAATGTGAATGCAGTTAGCGTATGTATCGTGTGTTTTTATACAAGCACGACTCTCGTATTTATTGTATAATGAAGAAAAGAACTCTGTGTTGATATGTCTTCTGGAGATAATGTTGGGTGCCAAGTCGGGAAGTGTTGATGAACATCAAAGATATGCCGAACATTGCCGATGAGTTGTTCACCTTATCTTTTCCAAACATTAGAAACATCCCTCTCACAGATAGTCCTACTTTCCGATTCGAAAATATGTGTTTAACCATCTTCTTCTTCCTAAGCACTTGTGATGAGGTTCTCACTCTTCAAAGAAATGAATATCCGCCATCTCCTATCGACTTCAAGACTTGTCATACTCCACCGGCTTCTTATGAAGGATGGATGAGGCGCTTGTTGAATAATAAGGACATTAAAGCCAATTTGACCAAAGCGCAAATCCTCAATGCGGTCATGGCATCTCGCTACTCTTGAAATTAAGAAGATATGTGCAGGCTTGATTACTTTCATTTCTCGGTGGGCGCCTTCTACTCATACAGTTATATCTAGATGGGGAGAGAGATGACTATTACTCGAAAGCGTAGGCCGCATTGATGAACTCCGTCTCGTTCTTTGAAATCTTTATTATGAGCTTTCGACACGGAACAACGTGATTACGACACTATACTCCGAAAGGTGGCAGACCCGACGATCTGGACAAGGAGGAGAAAAAAGATACAAGATGCTTTTACACACGGTGGGTATCGAATGGTCTCACAGGAATGAGCCGGATCAGAGTTGGAAAACGAGCTTCACGTGATTGCATTCTTGTCTTTGTGGGTTATCCAGAGATATATATGATGACGGTTCTGGGAAAGAAAACCATAAGGGTGTTATGGTTAAGATTGCTATAAAGCTAGCAAAAGGTGAAGTTCTTCCCTTAGGTGCCTTGTTCCTCGGATCGATGTATTCTCATCTCGGACGCCTTAGCAATGGATATGCATGTTTCCAACGGTACAAGAGGGTAAGTCGTATGTCCACTTCGCTTTTCTTCAGGCATTCTTGTGGGAACATTTCAAAGTTATGCTCCACATTCCCGCACCTTCGCTCGCAATTTGTACGGTGGCTCGAGAATACTTCGTTGGCGCAGGGAGGCGTCCCGGGGCCGGTCTGAAACTCGTGGATATCTTTGATAATGTGTCTTCTCAGAAATTTCCGTCCATGGGGGCCGCCCACCTTCCATTGTTCGGCCAAAGACTTTGCTATTGCTTCGACTTGGTCCCGATCTTTGTGTTGCGTCGTGTTCCATTTATTCATCCTTCGGAGGTTTCGAAAGAACTTCTCCGGTTATCTTTGATCTTGACATATTCTTGGCATGCAGAGTCTTCCCCTTCTAGCCTATTGGGAGAAAATCGGTGGTAACAGACAAGTATAAGGAATTTTGGAGGAAGCAACTGTGTTGGCTTTCCAAGAATTCTCTGGAGGATGTTGTGACATTCCCGTGGGTGAGCCATCTTCGGACGTCTGAAGAAGCATTTCCGGTTGAGCCACTTCCAGCAAACGGACCGGAGGCCGAGATTGCAGTCCCAAGCGGGAGAGATCTAAGAGCAGGCATGTGGTTGGTGATCCTCAATTCCTCCAATATGAAGGTATTTAAATCTCTTTTGTTGATTCCTTCCATTTCTCAGAAGTAAATTCTTCTAAGAGTGATCCTTGCTTGAAATCGGGGAATTCCGAAGAGAATGTCTTCACAAGGTTGGCGCGTATTCAGAATGAGAAGATCTGTAATGTTGGCCTTCATGTTGAGAAGTCTCAGCAAGATCGATCTTCATGGGCCGAGAAGTCCAAGGCGTGCACTGATCTTCATGCCGAGAAGTCTCAGCGGTGCCGATCTTCATGCTTTGAGAAGTCTCCAGCGAAACCGCTCCTTTTCCACCATGACAGATGATGCAAGCTCGGTTGGACAAGGTGCCTCCCTAAGTGATCTTGTTGATGGGGCCGTGATGGAAATTAGCACCCAGAGCGAAGTAGATGTCGGGAGGAATGTGAGAGAGGCAACATCCGCTATTGTTGAGGTGGCTCCCCTTGAGGAACGTTCTGAGAAGGTTCCAATCAATAAAGCTGTCGTGGTGACTTCTTCTAAAAGACCTCCTTCAACTGACAAGGCTCCTGTGATCTGGTGAAGTATTGGTAGCGCCTTGACGGAGCTTTGTTCGATCATCCTTTCATTGTCCCTTATCCAGGTCATGTGTTGGTTGGAGGATTTGTGTGTGCCAGCCGCCCGAAGAGTTGTACACGGTGATATGGGAGAAACACGGCCACATTGCTACCACTAATGAGGCTCAAAAAGTCGTCTTGCATTGGTCAACCGCGTTCGGAGGCTTTATTTTCTATCCATGGGATGAGCATCACAAGCGGTCGAACGGTTTCGAGGAGATGATTGAAAGACCGGAAGTGCCAACGAGATGTGTTTATGCAATCGACTTCAATGCTCTTGGTTCCTCAAAGGGTTCTCCGAGATTCAGTAGCTCCGGAATTACAAGGTGAAGCCCCTTACGCAGAATGTGTTACTCGTCAGGAAGAAGAGGTTGAAAAGTTGTTCGGGAGGAGTTGCCGGCTGAAGCGAGGTGTACTTCAAAGGATGAAAGTCGCTCTGCCTGAAGGGCCCGGGGATTCTTTCTTGAAGGACTTTCCTCAAGGACTCGTGTCATATACTTGTCTCTTCTTTTTTCTTTTTGGTGATAGTGAGGATTTTCTTTCATAATTTGACTTAGGTTTGAATTAATAGGTAATTGAATTGGTTTATTTTGAGATAGTTTTGTGAATAACTTTTCTCGAAAGAGGTTATTTTAAATGGAATTTGCATCTTGGTCATGAATGATTGCACATGTCATATGAAATTGCAAATGTCGATAAAAGGGAAGTATGAATGGAAACAAACATGGCATTTGATCATTGAGCCTCTTTCTCTATGTGCGGGATGCCAAGTCCCCGTGAATTCTAAAACTATCTTTCTTGTAAAATTGTTGAGTAGAACTTACTTGCTTTTGAAGCCTTACTTGTATCAAACCAAGTAGCCTCTAAGGAAATCGTCCGCATTAATCTCCCGTGATAGGGAAAGTTATTCCTCCGAATTAAACTTCTTCCGAACAATGCATTTCAAAGCGTTGCATTCACTGGTAGGGTGGTGAAGGAACCGTGGAAATGACAATACCTCGGGTCCGTTACTTCTTGATTTGGGCTGGTGGACGCTTATACAGGGGGTAGCTCCACCTCTCTTGCACTCCACGCCTCCAAAGAACTCCAAAATCTTTCCATTGGGGAACTAAAGTGTAGTACTTGAGAGTCTAGCTCTTTTTGCGTTCGTAGGCGTTGTGGTGTCTCTACATGGTTTTGATGTGGAGCACGTTTGGAGATGAAGTTGGAAGACTTGTGAGTGCCATCATATCTGCAAGGACGCTGCATGTGGGTAAAGGGATGTGGAAGGTGTCGTAATATCACTGCTGAGTGATCGACCAACGCTCTCATCCTCTCGTATTCACGTATTCCTTAATTAATCTCTCCTTACTCAAGCATTTCTTCGCTTTGTTGAAAGGTCGATGGATTGGACGGTTTTCCGGCTTCAACAAGAGTCTTGAGATATAAATCTTCTAGCGGCTCCGTAGGCTGCGAAGCCCTTCCCTCCTGGCAGACGTTGTAGTACTCCGGACAAGTCCTTTCCTCTGTGGAGTTGCCTCGAGTCTTCATTGTTGGCCGGACCATGTTGTTCATCTTTCCTGAGTCTCCTGTAATTACGCGCCCTTTTTGCTTCTCCACTGGTAAAGGTGTGACCCCTGGCCAAGGATCTAGCGTTTCATCGTGATCAGTAGATGTCCTGTCGACCCTCCTTGTAATTGTGTTGTTATATCATTCAAAGAATGTCTCGCTCTCTGTCTTCTAGCGATACCGGGTTGATTTGCCAAGACATCCTCCAAAGCATTCTAGCTACACTTCCCATGATATCGAACCACCTTGGTTTCCTAGTGAGGATACATCGCGAGATGAAAACCGAAAAAATTGAGAATTTAATTTTTTGCAACCGAGAGATCAACCTCCCCACCGTGGTCGCCAATTGTTTATGGGTGAAAACTATTTCTCGCCTAGGTTTTGGTAATTTGGGGTGTGTGGATGTGGAATGAGTCTAAACCTTCAACAAAATGCCTTTGCGCGGTGAGTGCTTGTAGACTTCGAGAGATCAATCGTGCAAGTCCGGCCTAAACCAAGAAATGGTCGTTCTGACTTGTTTCCGGTCACAAAGTGAAGGAGATGGGGTTGATCTTAGGGAGGGAAGCGAAGAAGGTGTTGAGAATGTGAAGGTGTTGGCTATGAATAACTTTGTATCGTAAAGGCCGAACCGCTTGCATGGTATGGATTATCGGTTCCTGTGTTTGAATACGATTGTATCAACACTTGCCTCTGTTGTCCTGGACTTGTCTTGTTGTTCTGTTTGGGAATACGATTGTGACATGATTGATGTCTCGAGTGTGTGGATATTGGGACCCGAAAGTTGCATGTAATGCTAGATTAAATAACTAAGTTATTTAGAAAGTCGATACTGTGGAAGTATCATGTGTATTCTATCAGTACATTTGCATCACAGTGTGGTGATGGGTGGTGATTACCATGACGCCTTATCGACCAATTAACTCCTCGACTGTGGTTATATAACCAAGCTGAGTGAAGTTGGACCGGACGAGATGATCTTTGAGACACTCATCTGCGGCACTGTCGATGGAATTAGGGTTTTGAAGAGGTGCGCAGGCATCACTCTTCAGCTTGGTGAATCAAGCTTGGGAGACGATTTTGGCCAGGCCGATCGTACATGCGTGTAGACGCGCCATACCCCATTATCTCACGAAAGTGTGATCTCGAACACTCAATTCGTCCGGTAAAGTCGAGTGGTGAGATCGGTTGCATGACAGAAAAAACGAGTGCAAACAAAAGCCGCGCGTCGTGCCAACCGGGCACGCGTTCCAAGACGACCAATCTTGGTTGGTCTTGGCCGATCGGTCTGTCGTGTAGGTGGTAGGCTGGTGTTCACGCCTATACTGACGTCCCATGAAAACGTGATCTCAGCCACTCAAATGCGTCTGCTGAAGTTGGCGGTCGAGATTAGTTTGCAATTGAGAAGTGTAACCACGCTAGTTTGGGCTAACGATTTGGGATAACCCGGGCATGGTATGCCTTGGCCGACCGAGCGAGGAGATTGATGGGTCCACCGTGGTCATGTTGGTATGACCCGACACGCTTAATCTAATCTTGGACCCTCCCATTCAATGCCGGAGAAGATGGACGCTCGTGATGCTCAAAACCCTAATTTTGGCTTTCACGGCGTGTCACCATGCTTTATTCGGGCGCACGAATTGGGATGACCAAGCATGGGTTGGTCCTGACCGATTGGTTAGGTATGTGGCAGGCCCACGGTGATTGTGTTGACATGCTATGGGCCTTTGAATCTACATCTACACCCTCCATATATACCCGCGAAGATGGATGGTTGAGACTATTTTGGACACATGTAATGTGCCGCAAACCCTAATTTAGGTTTTCCACCCATGACGCTTTCTGGGTTTGACGTTTTGGCAAGCTATGCCAATTTGGAGGCCGACCATGCGGGGTCCGCGTTGGTTCTATAGAATATTCCATACCGCTGGGGGTTATGGAATTGATCTGAGCCATCCAATCATGTCGGGTGAAGTTGGATGAACGAGATCATATCCATCGGATACAGAACAATCCGGATGCTCAATCGGCAAGATAACACACCGAGAGCTGCTCAATCGGGCTAGTATAATACACCAAGAGTTGGGCTGTGGGTATTTCATACATGCTTTCATTATAATGCTTGGAGGTTCATGTTGCTCTGCTGAGAGAAACACTCTCGGCCATGCCGCACCGATAATGAGTACAGAAATACAAGGCCGCTTCGCATTAATTAATAATGCTATAAATTCACGGGGGTATATGGGATTGTTGCTACATGCTCCAACCTCGATGAATTTCGTGTATTTAATTCACAAATGGGATTGTTGCCACATGCTCCATTCTAGGTGAATTAGTAAAGTGGTTAGTATTCAAAGACTTATTAATGGCTTTATCTTTTACAAGATGTTAGCGCATAATTTTGTGGTTTTTAAAATTTTAACCTTAAATGAAAATCTACCATCAACACCTAGATACCCACTTGTTCCCCACCTGCAGAACCAAATACCAAGTGATTTTAGGTCGCCTGCTTTTAACTACATCCAATGCGATCATTAACTCGTAAATTGTATTATGAATTTGTCTTTTGGTTATATGACTATTGAGTCAACATTTTTAATATTAGTAAGCTACCCTCCAACTAGATGACTCGAGAACATAGAAGAGGTGAACATGATAGAACATTAGTCGAGGAGTCATTACAAATACTTTGTTAGAAGATCCATTAGAGAAATGTCTAGCTCACTTTGGGATTGATTTTGATGATGATGATGTGATTAATGAGTTGAATGCTTTGTTAGATTCAACCCTTTGATAGAAACTAGTAATGGCTGAAACCTACTTACAACCTCTACCACCCATTTCTAAGTCTACCCTAGTTCCTTCAGAAAAGCCTCCTAAGTTGGACCTTAAACCATTACCATACATCAAGTATGTGTTTTTAGGCCCATCCGAAACTTTACCCGTGATTATATCATCCGACTTGGATAGTGATGGGAAAGTAGGCTAGTGACCTTCCTTCAGAATAAGAAGGAAGCTTTAGGGTGGACCATATCACACATTAAGGTTATAAGTCCTACTGATTGTATGCATCATATCTATTTAGAGAGTGACACCAAATCTTCTAGGGAGATGCAACGTCGAATGAATCCTAATATGAAAGAAGTAGTTCGAACCGAGGTTCTTAAGCTGTTAGATGCAGGCATTATCTACCCCATTTCATACAGTAAGTGGGTCAGCCCCGTTGAGTTGTTCCCAAGAAATCCGACATCGTAGTCTAGAATGATAACAATGAGTTAATCCCAACCCGGTGACCACGGGTTGGCGTGTCTGTATTGACTATAGGAAATTGAACAAGGTCACTAGGAAATACCACTTTCCCCTTCCCTTCATCGACCAAATACTAGAGAGATTAGCTGGACGTAGCCATTATTGCTTTTTAGATGGATACTATGGTTATAATCAGGTTGTTATTGCCCCAGAAGACCAAGAGAAAACCACTTTTACTTGTCCCTTTGGTACCTTTGCGTATAGACGCATGCCTTTTGGGATAAGTAATGCCCCGCGACCTTTAAGCGTTGTATGTTGAGTATATTTTCTCGACATGGTAGAACGGTTCTTAGAGTCTTTATGGATGATTTTTTCAGTGTTTGTTTCGTCTTTCAATGAGTGCTTACATCATTTGTCATTAGTTTTGACTAGGTGTAACGAAAAGAATTTAGTGCTTAATTGGGAGAAATGTCACTTCATGGTTCTGCTCGTTGTTCTAGGGCATATCGTATCTTCTAAGGGTATAGAGGTAGATAGAGCCAAAGTTGACCTTATTAAGACTTTACGGTCCCAAAACCGTAAAAAAGATATTAGGTCATTCTTAGGGCATGCAAGTTTTTATCGTCGATTCATTAAGGATTTTAGCTTGATTTCTAGACCTCTTTTGCAATTTTCTTGCAAAAGATGTTAAGTTTGTCTTTGATGATGCTTGTTTAGAGGGCTTTTGAGAAGCTTAAGACGTTACTCACTACCACCCCCATAGTCCAGGCACCCAACTGGAACCTACCCTTTGAGATCATATGTGATGCTTCATATTATGCTATTGGTGTTGTGCTAGGTCAGCGAGAAAATAAATTACTTCATGTGATTTACTATGCTAGCAAAACTCCTCGAATGATGCCCATTGAACTATACCGCTACGGAGAAGGAACTATTAGCTATTTTGTTTGCCTTAGACAAGTTTAGATCCTACATCTTAGGTTCTAAGATCGTAATCTATCTTGATCATCGCTTTGAAATACCTTTTGTCTAAGAAGGATACCAAACCTAGATTGATTAGATGGATCCTTTTATTACAAGAATTTTATACCAGGACATTAGAGACAAAAAGGGTGCGAAAATGTAGTAGCATACCACTTGTCTAGGCTCGTTGTTAGTTCCCCTAATGATTCCCTTTCTATAAGGGATAGCTTTCCGATGAACAACTGTTAGTTGTTTCCCAATCACCCTCGGTATGCAAATATAGTGAATTATCTTGTTCTTTGGTCGAATGCCTCAAAATTGGGGTAAACAAGATCGCTTCTAGGTTTTTAGCCTAGGTTAAGCACTTCTTTGGGATGATCCTTATTTGTTTAAGTATTGTCCAGACCAGATTATTGTGGAGATGTATACCCTCGAGAGCATCGAGTCCAGTATATTTCCTTTTGTCATGATCATGCTTGTGGAGTCACTTTAGTACTAAGAAGATGGCACTAAGATATTGCAAATGTGGATTATATTGCCTTCGTTGTTTAAAGACTCCCACAATTCTTGTGTTACTTGTGAACGTTGCAGTTAGAACCATTTCCCGTAGGGAACATGATGCCTTTGAACCCTATTTTAGTTATTGAGGTCTTTGATGTGTGGGGTATTGACTTTATGGGTCCGTTTCTAATTATTTTGGTAACCTATACATCCTTGTCGCTATAAACTATGTCTCTAAGTGGATTGAGGCGGTTGCGTGTAAAAACCAATGACCATAGGGTTGTGATTGAGTTCTTGAAAGATAATATACTTACACGCTTTGGTACACCTCATGTGCTATAATTAGTGATGGTGGTTGCACTTTTGTAATGGACCTTTTAGGCTTTTGATGAAGAAATATGGTATTACACATAAGGTAGCTACCCCGTATCATCCACAGAGACTAGTGGTCAAGTAGAGGTTTCCAATAGGGAGATAAAACGTATATTAGAGAAAACAATCAATCTAATCGGAAAGACCGGTCGTCTAGGAAAACATCGATGCCTTATGGGCTTATCATACCGCTAACGTTTAAAACCCCTATTGGAATGTCGCCTTATCGGCTTGTGCATGGCAAGGCATATCATTTACCTGTTGAGTTAGAACATAGAGCTTATTGGGTCATTATGCACCTAAATTTTTCACTTGACAAGGCGAGGCCAATAGAAACTCCCGGCCAATGAGTTGGACGAGATTAAACAAGATGCTTACAATATTGCTGAGCAGTATAAGAACAAAATGAAACTTGTGCATGATATAAATATTTTACAGAAGTCCTCTAGGTCAAAAAGTGATAGGTGTAGAATACACATTATTTAATATCTAGTATTTATGCTTTCTTTGCGAGTTTTCTTGTAAATTATGTATCTTATGTGTGCTTTTGAGTTTATTAGGTGCAATGGAGTCATTTGGGACAAAGACCCAGTGGAACTCGCTCAAATCCAAGATTTCTTCTCATCATCTCAAAGAGCACAAAAAGACGAAGACAATGGCGAAAGAATGGAGTCATTACGAGTTCGTATGTATGAAGAAGTTATGAGCAAAACAAGAACTCATAAGCAAAGGGCAAGATGGTCATTCTATCGGGAAGTATTATTGGCACCTCTGCTTTGTACGTTAAGGGGTAGTCATTACGGTTGAAGGGGACTCTCTCTTGGAGGAACATTAAAGACAACCACTGTGACTAAGGGGTGACCGTTTGTTACTGGGCACCCACCGGGGCATCTCTAATTTGGCTCAGGGGCACCAGGTGGGGTGGTTCTACAATGGGTGTCAATATCTCGCCCTACCTTAAACTAAGCCCTAAATTGAGAACATTCAATTCCCATATCATTTGTCACTTGAAATCGAGATACAAAATAATCACGCACGTTATTGTCCGAGAAAGCGATTCAAGGGTTAGACGGTGATTTAAGGGAAGAAATTGAATAGAAGAAGTCGATGTCTTTGATGAATTGAGATCGAGAAAAGGGTTTACGAACTCGGGAGAAGAAATTGATGACTAATTTGATTCACGAGAGGTTAGGAAAGGATTGAAGAGATGATTGAGAGAAGGAGATTGAACACCGGGTTTGTATCAATTCTGATTTAGTGATGAATCATGTCTTGAGAATAAAGAAATTGAGGGTCTATGAATAGGGTTTAAGATTCCGTTGGTGGTGAGAAATGGGTTTGTTGAGTTCAAAACTCGGGAGTTGATTGATCTGTGAAAGAACGATGGATTAAGACGGAGAATGGAGATTCTGCAAAATAGGGTTCTGTTAGTCAATTGAAAGTGATGAATTGAGGAGCTACAACTGCAACGGCGGATGAGTGATAATATGAAACCAAGAAAGATTGGGTTTGGATCTGAAATGGGTATGCTTCGTTGATGCCGTGATGAAGATTTTCATGGAGTCTCGAGTAAGAATGAGAAGATGGGAATGAAGATTGGTTCAAGGGTTGATTACATGGGTGTGTGCTTAATCTCGGAATGCAGTTACGTGTTGAAGTAATTGATGCTTGTGTTGCGAGATCAATCTGGTGGAGTCCAGCAATATGTGATATGTATTTGTATGGCCGGAGCTAACATGACTATGGAGTGTATGGAGAAGCCACAAGCTGCCACAAATGAATATTGCAGGTCATGGGTTCTGGTGATGATTGTGGAGATTTAGGGATGCAGTGGAGTGAGTTGCAAAGGTGCAGGCCAAAGTGGAGGTTCTGGTGGATTATGTTGCAGGGAATGAACTGGTGCTTGTTGTGAGCTGAGTTTGAGAGCTGCCATTGGATGCAATTTGTATGAGCCGAGCTGCAGAGATGAGCAGAGTGGTGGTGCTGCCATGGTTCGTAGGCATGAAGTGAAGTCTATTGCGCAGGCTCGGGAGTGACAGAGTAGATGTGTACTGATGGTGGTGGAGTTACAAAACAGACTTAGATGCATGCTAGGAATTTTGCAGGTGGAAGGCATTGGAGCTGGAATGGGTGAGTCTGCGGGTAGTGGATGTGCACATGAATCTGGCACTGGAATATTGCAGTGGTGGATGCTTTGCTGCCATTATGGCTGTGCTTGAATGAATGGCTTTGGTGATGGCACTTTGGCCGAGAGTGGCGAGAATGGAATCGGGTTAGGGGTGTTGGGCATTAGTTGGACTCTTGGTTCTTTGGTGGCGGGCGCGACAGTGTGAGGTTGCCGAGAGTTTATGTGCTTCAATGTGCAAGTGGTTTGCGAGCTTACACTATGTCGGGAAGGGAAGTGATTGGAATTGCGGTCGGTGGCTTTGAGATGAAAGGAATAGGCGGTGAGATGTAGTGGTTATTTGTGCTATAGGCCGGAGTGTGATAAGGGTGTATAGCTCTAGAATGAGTTGAAGGCAAGGCTGTGCATTAAGAATGGAGCAACAAATGGAATGGGTGCAGTGGCAAAATGCGGAACTTGAAAGGGAGGACTGACACAATGATTGTCTTTGCAGGTATGGCTTGTGCAATGGCCTGGCCTGGCTAAGTTAAATCAGCCAAGGCAGAACCTGATTCCACCTGACTCTGACCCTGACTCAGCTGAGCCTTGACCCGATCCGACCTGAGTTGACCCGATCCGACCTGAGTTGACCCGGCCGTTCTGATCCCGTTGACCCGGTGGCGGTTTGACTTTGCCTTTGTCACCCAAATATTTTCCGTCGACGATTCCGTCAGGATTCTGGCCATAATCCCGTTTTCCTACGAGCGTTTTTGGGACAATTTCTACACGGGTTTCTCTCCATGATGGGCCGGGTGAATTTCCAACTAATGGACTTTGAAGACAAAACCTAGTTTTGGAAGGAGTGGAGCTATATAAAGAGAAGACTTTTATTATCTATGGGATATCTTATACCACGTTTTATTATTATCTCTTCTACTTTTATTCTAGGGTTTAGAACCATGAAGTTTCTTCTCTTTCTTCTTGTGATGAACTCCTTGAATATAGTAACTAAGTTTATTATTGGTTGAAGATGTAGTTGGATTTTGCAACCAAGTTATGATTTTTGATTCAATAATTAGTTTTGTCTCAATATTATCGTTTGATTTCTAAAATATTGCATTTGATGATTGATTGATTGAATGTTTTTTAGTTGTCAAATTGATTGAACTCACATCCATATCTATAGCTATTTTAGGGTTTATTATACGAAAAGATAACCTTGAATACTAGTAGCATGATATGATTATAGTTTGTAGTGATACATCCTTATGATCATATGTGAAATCGAACCTTTGTTAAATTGTTTGCGCTTGTATTTTCAATTGCATTGATTAGCCTATTTCATGAAACTTAATGCTCTAGGAATTAAACTTGATTAGTGCTTTTACACGTTAGGTTATTCTTTAGGTAGAATTCACATTCGCATCTTTTAATGTGTTTGTTGATAACTTTGGAAATTTGCGGAATATTCTTGCAATCAAGGTATTCTATGGCTTTTGATGAAAAGTTGAGATTAAATATCAATTCTATTCATATATTCATAAACTTGTTTACAATTGAAGATGAAACCTTTATCCAATATTTTCACATCCTTGATTTGTTTGCTTATTTGCTTTTTTGTTTATTTTTATTTACACAAAAATCACAAAACTTCCGAGGTGTTTTATATAGGAAACCATAACAATTTGACAACCTAGACCTCTCTGTGGGATCGATCCTTTCTTGCCCTTGCTATATTTATATTTTGAGTAGTAAGAAAGTGTAATTATATTTGTGTCGCTTACGACAGCGATCAAATTTTGGCGCCGTTGCCGGGGAGGCAACGGTTGTTAATTGTTTTTGGTTTCTTATTTTTGTATTTAGTTTTTGTTTTATTTTTTTTCTTATTTGGTTCTTACCCGAGTTTTGAGAATCTTATTTCGGTGCTTATTTCTATGGAAGGAGCATATTGGAGCAATCAATACGGCTTTCAACCTCAACAACAACATGATAACTATCACCCTTATGGGTATAATCAAAACCAATCCTTTGGCTATGATCAATACTCCACGTACCCTATGAGTTATTCTCTACATATCAACCTTCTTATGGTGGTTATGTAAGTGAGCAATCACAAGGAGGGGAGAATAGTTGTTTTCCTTATAATATTTCCTCTAATTTGGTAGATGAGATGCAACAATTTATGGACAAGGAGTCAATTTGTGGACAACCAAGCGTGGAACCAATTTCATCGACCAATGTGCTCATAGTGTGTTTGGCCCAATTTTCTGATCGTAGTGACTCATCCACCCATTCAAAGGGAAGATAATTGATCAATACGGAAGTAAGTAATTCTACTTTTTCTTTGATAATGAGCTTACCAACAAATGGAACACTATATTCAGTTTGGATGGAACACTCCAAGAGCTTCAAAAAGGTGTTTCCACTTTAAGACAAGGCATTGATGAGTACAAGGAGGAAATGAATAATTATGTTGAAAAGGCGGACTTTGGGGACTTTTTGTTGATATTTGTGTAGTTAACTCAACTCTTGATCGTAATAATGATCATTCACCTATTCAAAAGGATGAGTTAGAGATAAGTAACACTAAATTCAGCGAGGAACAATCTTATGATGACTATGATAGTGATGATGATTATTATGAAAATACATCGTTTGAACCAACTCATGGTGACATCCCCGAGGAGTGTACAATGGAGTCTTTTTGGGATCAAGATGAAGATGAAGAGGAATATGTTGACACTTGTGTAGATTACTCAAGCATTGATCTTAATAATGATCAAGAGCCTATTCAAAGGGTGGAGCTTGAGGATGATGCATTTTGAGTGTTCTAAAAAAGTTTCTTATGATAAAATTTGGATCCGCAAAAGAGTATGTGCCTTACAACAAAAAGAGGAGTATGTTGAGAATGAGACCGTTATAACCAATATTGTGGAAGACCCAATTGAGCTTGCATATGATTGTAATGATGATGTTTATGTCGAGACTTTGGTTAAAGAAACTTGACGAAGAATGGTTGCAAGGTTTGATAGAGGACCATGATATACAAGAGGTGAATAATTCACTTGAGTTTTTCAAGGATGAAGAGGATTCCGTGATACAAGAGATTGTGAAAGGTTTATCTAACCCTTTGCCTATTGTTTCTTCTCCTTTACCTCTTATTGGTTTGAATGTATGTGCTTGAAAATATTGTTGAATGACTTTGTTTCTCGTTTTCCGCCATTAGAGAAACTTGATTCTCATACTATGCAGGTTATGGAACCAGAAACCGTGGAAGTACCCGATGTCTATATTCTTTATACACTTCCAAGTGTGGACAAGAATAAGTGTGGGGGAAGCTTTTATCGGTTCATAGCTTTACTTTTGCTTTATATTACTAATATTTGTGTGAAGCTAGTGTTTGCAAAACAGGTTCTATGGACGGATCCCCAACTTTTCCGATTATTGGTGTATGGGGAATGAATCTTACAAGAAGCTAAGTCGGGCCGACGACTTTAAAACAAGCGCTTAGTGGGAGGCAACCCACCGGTTTTGTATCTCTTATCCTTTTGCATTTTATTTTTGTTTCGTTTATTTATTTTTTACTGTTTTCATATCATATTTGCATCCCTATGTTTAATTTCATTGAGTCCGTAATCTATCTTAGAAGAGAATTAGGACGAATACCTTTTCGTCAGAAAATTTCAGACTGCGCGTAGTTCAGTCCAGAGACCATAACTGTCAGACCGTTTATCAAAACACTGTGAAATTTTGACACTGTGTAGAAAACACGTAGGTGAACAACTTTTGTGAAATGGAGTTTTCCAAATTCCTTACCAATTTGCACAGTTTTTGCGTTTTATCTGCTGTTACGTCAGAATTCAGAACTTTTTGTTTACACATTGAGGACAATGTGAAGTTTAAGTGTGGGGAGCATTTATATGTTTGAATAGTTTGTTTTTGACACCATTAGTGGATGGAACCATTTTGAATGCGGGAGTTGAGGAACCAATTAACTAAAAGGGAAGAACATAGCTCGAAATCACAAATTAACATGATAGTTGTTACCATATCTCGGAATATCACCATATCGCATTCTATTTTTATTTTTCCATATTTATCTATTGTTCTCTAAGTGCTTTGGTGGGTCACTAAAAATCGACGTGTTATTACTGCTAGGATGAAATAGAGTGGTTGAGTTACTAGAAAAAGAAAAAAAAAAAAAAAAAAAAAAAAAAATGAAAAAATTTAAAAAAAAAAAAAAAGAAAAAACCGTCAATTAGACCAAAACGGAATAAAAAGACACTTGGGAATAGCAAGTATGTGTGAAACGTAGTCCCTGTCTCCGTCGCCTAAACAAGCGTGGAATGCGAGGATCCAAGGCAACTATCATGTACTTGCCGACAAGAAGCATGCGCTTGGATCCAAAAGATCTAATCATGCGTCTAAAAAAAAAAAAAAAAAAAAAAATTGGATCCGAGTTTGATCCAATCATAAAAAAAAAAAAAAAAAAAAAGAAATAAAATAAATTATTATTGTGTTGAATAAAGTCACTTTTGGTTCCCTTGTATATGCCAATTGATTTGATGTAGCATTGGCCACCAAGTAGCTCAATCCAATAGGATTAGGTTCATCTTAGATGACCTTGAGACAGATATGGAAACATCGAACACTTGTGAATATTCGCCAACATCTACATCTATATCCATCTTCTTAATCTTTTCATTGTGATTGTGGTTTGTTAGTTTCCGAGTATTGTGGCTTGTTCGACTATCTAATTAGAGTTTATTTACTAATAATTGAATTGAATTTGCAAGGTACCTCCTCTGTAGTCATTTTGGATTCATTCATTGATTTGTCACGAATAGACGGAGTTTGAAATATAGGTTTTGTAGGTATATCTCTAGTAAACCTTCACGAGACTATAACTCGTCCACTAGGGACACCTAGGGGGTTTAAAGGCTTGTTATTTATGCTAAAAGTGACCGTAGCCTCGGCGACACGGAGTTGTTGTATTTTATTGTTTTGGTTTGATTTGCTCGAGGACTAGCAAAGTCTAAGTGTGGGGGAATTTGATAGGTGTAGAATACACCGTATTTAATATCTAGTATTTATGCTTTCTTTGCGAGTTTTCTTGTAAATTATGTATCTTATGTGTGCTTTTGAGTTTATTAGGTGCAATGGAGTCATTTGGGACAAAGACCCAGTGGAACTCGCTCAAATCCAAGATTTCTTCTCATCATCTCGAAGAGCACGAAAAGAAGGCGAAGACAATGGCGAAAGAATGGAGTCATTACGAGTTCGTATGAAGAAGTTATGAGCAAAACAAGAACTCATAAGCAAAGGGCAAGATGGTCATTCTATCGGGAAGTATTATTGGCACCTCTCTGCATACGTTAAGGGGTAGTCATTACGGTTAAGGGCGACTCTCTCTTGGAGGAACATTAAAGACAACCAAATGTGACTAAGGGGTGACCGTTTGTTACTGAAGGCACCCACCGGGCATCTCTAATTTGGCTCGGGGCACTGTGGGGTGGTTCTACAATGGGTGTCAATATCTCGCCTACTACCTTAAACTAAGCCCTAAATTGAGAACATTCAATTCCCATATCATTTGTCACTTGAAATCGAGATACAAAATAATCAGCGGCCACTTTCTATTGTCCGAGAGCAGATTCAAGGGTTAGAACGGTGATTTAAGGGAAGAAATTGAATAGAAGAAGTCGGATGTCTTGATGAATTGAGATCGAGAAAAGGGTTTACGAACTCGGGAGAAGAAATTGATGACTAATTTGATTCACGAGGTTAGGAAAGGATTGAAGAGATGATTGAGAGAAGGAGATTGAACACTTTGGGTTTGTATCAATTCTGATTTAGTGATGAATCTGTCTTGAGAATAAAGAAATTGAGGGTCTATGAATAGGGTTTACGAGATTACATTGGTGGTGAGAAATGGGTTTGTTGAGTTCAAACTGGAGTTGATTGATGCCGTGAAAGAACGATGGATTAAGACGGAGAATGGAGATTACGCAAAATAGGGTTACATTAGTCAATTGAAAGTGATGAATTCAGAGCTACGAAGTGCGGCAGATGAGTGATAATATGAAACCAAGAAAGATTGGGTTTGGATCTGAAATGGGTATGCTTGTTGATGCCGTGATGAAGATTTTCATGGGTGCAGTAAGAATGAGAAGATGGGAATGAAGATTGGTTCAAGGGTTGATTACATGGGTGTGTGCTTAATCTCGGGAATGCAGTTACGTGGCCTTGAAGTAATTGATCTTTGTGTTGCGGTCAATCTGGTGGAGTGGCAATATGTGATATGTATTTGTATGGCTGGAGCTAACAGCTATGGAGTGTATGGAGAAGCCACAAGCTGCCACAAATGAATATTGCAGGTCATGGGTTCTGGTGATGATTGTGGAGATTTAGGGATGCAAGTGGAGTGAGTTGCAAGGTGCGAGGCCAAAGTGGAGGTTCTGGTGGATTATGTTGCGAGGGAATGGCGGGTGCTTGTTGTGAGCTGAGTTTGAGAGCTGCCATTGGATGCAATTTGTATGAGCCGAGCTGCAGAGATGAGCAGTGGTGGTCTTTGCCATGGTTCGTAGGCATGAAGTGAAGTCGGCCAGCGAGCTCGGGGAGTGACAAAAGTAGATGTGTTGATGGTGGTGGAGTTACAAAACAGAGACTTAGATGCATGCTAGGAATTTTGCAGGTGGAAGGCATTGGAGCTGGAATGGGTGAGTCTGCGGGTAGTGGATGTGCACATGAATCTGGCACTGGAATATTGCAGTGGTGGATGCTTTGCTGCCATTATGGCTGTGCTTGAATGAATGGCTTTGGTGATGGCACCGGCCGAGAATGGCAGTAGAATGGAATCAGGTTAGGGGTGTTGGCTGTTAGTTGGACTCTTGGTTGTTGGTGGCGAGCTGACAGGCTGTGAGGTTGCAGAGTTTATGTGCTTCAATGTGCAAGTGGTTTGCGAGCTTACACTATGTCGGGAAGGGAAGTGATTGGAATTGCAGTCGGTGGCTTTTGAGATGAAAGGGAATAGGCGGTGAGATGTAGTGGTTATTTGTGCTATAGCTGGAGTGTGATAAGGGTGTATAGCTCTAGAATGAGTTGAAGGCAAGGCTGTGCATTAAGAATGGAGCAACAAATGGAACTGGTGCAGTGGCAAAATGCGAAGGCGAAAGGGAGGACGAAGCACAATGATTGTGCTTTGCAGGTATGGCTTGTGCAATGGCCTGGCTTTGCTAAGTTAAATCACGAAAAGCGAGAACCCGATTCCACACGACTCGACCCCGACTCGGTGAGCCTTGACCCGATCCGACTGAGTTGACCGATCCGACCACGAGAGTTGACCCGGCCGTTACGATCCGTTGACCGGTGGCGGTTTGACTTTGCCGGTCACTGAAATATTTCCGTCGACGATTCCGTGGGATTCCTAACCATAATCCCATTTTCCGGCGAGCGTTTTGGGACAAATTTCTACACTAGTTTCTCTCCATGATGGGCGGGTGAATTTCCAACTAATGGACTTTGAAGACAAAACCTAGTTTTGGAAGGAGTGGAGCTATATAAAGAGAAGACTTTTATTATCTATGGGATATCTTATACCACGTTTTATTATTATCTCTTCTACTTTATTCTAGGGTTTAGAACCATGAAGTCTTTTCTCTTTCTTCTTGTTATGAACTCCATGAATATGAAGTACCTAAGTTTATTATTGGTTGAAGATGTAGTTGGATTTTTGGAACAAGTTATGATTTTTGATTGATACTTAGTTTCCTCTCAATATTATCGTTTGATTTCTACGGGTTATAATAATTGCATTTGATGGATTGAATATGATTGAATGTTTTTTAGTCGAAGTCTAGAATTGATTGAACTCAATCCATCTATAGCTATTTTAGGGTTTTCATACGAAAAGTGATAACCTTGAATACTAGTAGCATGATATGATTCTAGGTTGTAGTGATACATCCTCATAGTCATATGTAGAAATTGACCTTTGTTAAAATTGTTTTGCGCAATGTATTTCAATTGCATTGATTAGCCTATTTCATAGAAACTTAATGCTCTAGGAATTAAACTTGATTAGTGCTTTTACGTTAGGTTGTTCCTTTAGGTAGAATTCACATTCGCATCTTTTAATGTGTTTGTTGATGACAAAAGAGGAAATTTACGGAATATTCTTGCAATAAGGTATTCTATGGCTTTTGATGATAGTTGAGATTAAATATCAATTCTATTCATATATTCATAAACTTGTTTACAATTGAAGATGAAACCTTTATCCAATATTTTCACATCCTTGATTTTGCTTATTTTTTTGCTTTTTGTTTATTTTTATTTACACAATCACAAATTCTTCCTAGAGTTTTATATAGGAAACCATAACAATTTGACAACCTAGACCTCTCGTGGGATCGATCCTTTCTTGCCCTTGCTATATTTATATTTTGAGTAGTAAGAAAGTGTAATTTATTTTTGACGCTTACGACCGCGATCAAAAAGTTCTTCGTATGATACCCGCTTGCATCTTTTCCCAGATTACGTTCTCGGTGGGCGGGTCCTTTTTATTGTTCGCCTTGTCTTCCTCATGGAGCTGTTGAGATCGAGACACCGGATGGTAGTAGTTCTTCGAAGGTTAATGGTCGAGATTGAAACCCTTTTAGAGCCCTTTCCTACAGGGTGATGTTGAGGAGGTCCCTTTGGAGGACCCCGTTTACCCTTGATTGACCATCGAGGCGATTGTATGTTGTATATTAGTTTTTGATTTCTCTCTTCAACCGGATACTATCTTTCCGACTTCTCTCTTTTGATTCCTCATGTTACTTTACTTTTTGGTATTGCTCTTTTCATTAGAAACATTGAGAAAATGTTAGATTTAAGTTTGGGGTGGGGAAGAAACTTTTTGTTAGCTTTTAGTTGCAATAAATAAACTCAGGCCTAGAAATTTATGTTTATTAAGGATGGCACTAACCAATCTAAGTGGATGGAAACATTTTGGTTGTAGGAGGTTGAGGAACCAATCTGATTAGATGGAAACATCTAGAAGAGTTTATTCATAAAAGCACGAGAGATCGGGTGTTAGAAAAGAAAACATGGTAGTTTCGCCATATCCTCGTGATGGAAACATCGAAAGAATCACGATCACTTCTTTTATTTTCTTTTACCATTGCTAGGGTGAAATAGAGTGGCGAGATAAAAAAAAAAAAATTGAGACCGGACCACTAGACCAACCTAATAAATACAATAAAGTCGACCAACGGGTGCCCTTGTATATGCCAATGAGTTGACCTAGAGTTGAGATTATCGACCACCGATTCCCTTGTATATGCCGGTGTGTTGATATTAGTCCATACCAAGATCTCAGTCCATTAGGATAGGTTCACCTTAGTCAACATCATCCACGTTTTCTCTACATCCATCTTCTTAATATATCCATGTGATTGGTTGACTCAGGTTTATGATGTCCAGGAAACTATACGAGTGAGCTCTGTCACTTTATATGAATTTTAGTATGCTTGAGTGCAAACTCGTGTACAACAATTGGAATTTCGCATCAGGTTACTTCCTCCTGTAGTCAATAAGTATGACAACCAAGGAGATTCTTTAGTTCCTTCCAAGGTTCTGCGTAGATAGCTAGGGTTTGGAGTAAAGGTTTTATGGGTAGACCTCTGGTAAACCCTCTCAGGAGACAACACTCATGTCAGGGGCCACCTAGCGGTTTAACGGCTTACTACACGTGCTAAGTGTAATCATTTTATTTTCTAGATTAGTTTTGCTCGAGGACTAGCAAATAATAAGTTTGGGGGTATTTGATAGATACATTTTTTGTGTCCGAATTGTCCTCGATGTCTCTATTGTTAGTGCTTGATTTTATGCTTATTACGGTGTTTTTATGTTTGTGTAGATGTTTTTGGAGAAATACATTTGTGTGGAAAAAGTTGCTCAAAAGTGCTTTTGGACCCCAGAGAAAAGTGATAAAGGCACCGTCATTTTGGATAAGGGCACCCCGAGGGAGCCGCTATTCGCACCCCCACTCAAGTTAGGGCGACCTTTCTTCTTCCCACCGTTTAAACAGAAATTGGCGGGAAAACAAACTTTGCAGTTGCGAATATTTCGAGGACGAATTGGACGTGTTTCTTTGCATTTTTGTCGGAGGTTTTGATTGACTCGACCACATTTTCACCTAAACAGGATTGTATGGAAGTTTGTTTGAAAGAAAAGTGAAGTCCACGTAGTTTTGATAAAACAAGGACTACACTCATGCATGGAGATATTCACGGGATTGCGTGAATTTCAGGGAGGTGTACACGTGCTTGGAAGATTTGAGTCACCATTTGGAGCGTGTAGAAGATAAATAAGGAGATTTGACACTTCATAGCGTGTGAAAATCAAAATCGTAGACTAAAAAAGGAAGAAAAATCCATTACCCGCATGGAGAATAATGAAGAATATTTTACAATCAATACGAGATATATTGTTGCCGAGATGTATAAATAGGCTGTTGGGATGTTGTAGAGGTTACGGAGTGATTGAGAGAGTTTAGAGCAACCACATAGAGATTGATCGAGTTGCGAAGAACACACTTTTCTTTGGGCTGCTTTGTAAGAACACGAAGAACATTAGACGCAAAACGTCAGTCGTTTATCAACAGTGACAACGACAGTGTGTAGCGGGTCGTATTTCTACAATGACAGTGACACATTTTTTGTTATCGTTCTTTATAACAGTTCGGTTTGTAACAAATATAATTGTTACAAACCCGATTTTTCATTATTTCTCCCTTATTCATCATTTGTAAACCATTTTTTGAGCATAAATAAATTCTTTGAGAGGGTTTTCAACATGATGAGCGACTAAAATACCCAGCTGACCAGGCAACGGAGAAACTATTCACTCATGCTTGATTGGTAATTTCTTTTATAATTTCTTTAATTATTTATTTTATTTAATTCACTAGGATCAACATAAAGATAAAATTAGTTTTCTTAATTAGTTGTGAATCAATTCGATGTTTTATGCTTAGAATCAATTCTTTGATAATTCATGCTTAGGGATTACAATTTAATGTTTGGACACCATATAGATTAATAGTTAATTAATGAGAAAAAGAGCTTAACAATAATTCTTGAAATATCATTATAAACCAATCAATTAGGAGGAATAGTGGAATCCGGAGCCTTGGTCTATTTTTAAATCTTGAAATCACTTTTTATATTAAGTTTTGTTTGTTTTTAAGTTTTATAAATCTAAAATCTTTTGCTTTCACAAGTCTCAACGAACCTATTTACTACAACAACTTTGATTTCACATCAAAGTGTTGTGAAACTCTAGCCTAAAAAGTGTGCTGTAGAAAAAACAGCATATACAAAAAGCAGTACAACTATAACTAAGAAGGTGTGCTTTATAATACAGCACTTACAAGGAGAATTGTAAGATATAAAAAATGGAAAAACAGTAATTAGTTCCGACTAATACATTTGTCAGACCTATTACACATTTGAAAATGCTAAGCAGCACCGATTGCAGGCAAAGCTATAAACTAAAGTAGCAGGGGAGTTAATAGATAAAGCAAAGATAACAAAATGGAAAAGAGGATATTAAACGGTAGTTAAGAGGACTTACCCGAGGGGATTAGATTGATCGAAGAGCTTGGGATTGGAAACCGAGGGATGAATTCTTCATTTGGGCCTGATTATTTGGTAGAGTAAAAATACAGCTCAGGAAAAACCAGATGCATAAAAGAGGTAACTATTAGGACAAGACGAAAAAACAGGCCCTAAACTATCACTATAAATCACAACACATGGAACCGAAATAAACTTAAGATTTAAAAATAAAAACTAGTCTAGAAAAATGGTTGTCATCCTAAGTCAGGAAAAAACCAGAAGGAAGCTACTAAAGAGAAAACAACCACAAGATAGGGAAAGAAAAAAGCGAAAACACAAACCATATTCGGAAGGGCAAAGAACACACAACTTCTCAAGCAATGATTCAAGACTATTTAAAAGAGAAATTTATGCAAATAGAAAAAGAAACAAGAGAGATGGAACGGTGAAGAACTCAATATTATTAAGTAGAAAACTAGAGCAAGGATCTAAATTAGAACATAATGCGTATGCTAGGATTATCAAAACAAGGCCACAATCACATATGAAACAACTGATCAATTAACAAAATCCTTCATCCAAATTAGAACATAATGCTCATGCTAGAATTATCAAAACAAGGCTACAAACACATATGAAACAACTGATCAATTAGTAAAATCGTCCATCAAAACGAGACAAGGAGAAGCATAAGAACTATTACATTAACTAACATCAGTAGAATACCAACATCAATCACAACTGAGGCAACTACTTCACAAGCAAGAAAAAACGAAGGAAATGGCCATAAGACCACCAAGAACAACAGACACCATTAGGAAAGTTTTCAAATTTTCAAGTTTTGTTTCGACAAAGAAAAGAAACAACAAGGTTTTTAATTTTTTTTAAACTTTTTATCATCATACACCAAATTTCACTTAACTATTTAAACTCATAACATCAAAGTAGCCTTAACAGAAAATTGGATGTGCCAAATTTTTAAAAACAATCCTAAACAGGAATCACATTACGATTCTAAGAAGATAGCAGCAACATGAGAGATTAAACAGAGAAGCAATTAAAGGTTCTAAATGAGAAACTTAAGAAGAGACAATTCAAACAATACAAGTAATGCAATTCATCTGCTAAAATTAAGTTACTAGCACTCAAGCACAAAACAGAATTCTAAATGATTTCATATCTAACCAATCGAAATTTGTTGGGAGTCAGAGCTCCAAACCAAGATGCGGAAAAAACACCATTCAAAATAGCAGGAAGATTTATAACATACCAATCACTATCCTAAAGCTAAGAGCATAATTAGAAAATCAAAAAACCAAAAACAAATGATATGCCTACACAACTCAGTACAAACAAAAAAAATTTGAAAGAATTTGACAGATCAAACATTGCTAATAATCAAATAGAGCACGATAAACACTAGAACATAGACCCTCTTCTAAACATCAAAGCATTTAGACTGACCCCTATCAAGAGATTAGATCAAATCAAAGCTCAAAAGGAATAGGTTCCAAAAAAACCTTTCAAAAATTGTGTCTTTCATCAGTTCCTCAAATCCACAAATCCCATCTCTTGATCTATCTTTCCACCTCCCAGAGTCTAAGGATTACTCTTGTCCTAAGCATTCATCGCCATGGAAATCTTCTTTGGATTTGATTTTGAAGATTGAATCTAGGGTTTTGATAGAGGAAGAGATTTGAGATCAATTAAGTGATATTAAAATTGGTTTTTCTGAGGGTGATAAGGGTTAGGTTGAAGATCTGATTGAATTGATTAGCTATGACAGATCTGGGGTGACTCAATTATCGCCCGATCCATCGCCCGGTCTCCCACTTTGTATCCCTACTGAGTTGATGAGGTCAAGGTATCTCATCCCGATCCTTCCTTGATATAATTGTCTCTCCTCTTTTCTTTTTTCTTTTCTTTTTTTCCTTCTTTAAATTAAATCTATAAAATGATTTTAAACTTTTTTGAGTTGGAACAATAAAATGATTTTAAACTTCCAACACTATTCAAAATTCAAGAAATTAATGCACAAACACTAATTACGTATCACTGCTTCACAAAAAAAAAATGTATCACTACGTCCAGTTTCTTGCCAAATTTTTTTTCATAATTATCATAATTATACAAAATTTGATTTATATTCTCGCTATGTGTAAATCTTACTTGTTTTGTGCTAAAATGCCAAAAGAAGAAAAAAAATCAGTAGAAACATTAATATATATATATATATTAAAAAAAAAAAGTGTTGTCTGTCTTGGGTAGAAGACGGCCATTGATTTCGTCCATCTGGCGGATGGGGTAAATAGTTGGCGAGGTTTCTATCCGTCCGTTCGTTCTTGACATATAATTTTAAGAGATACTTACGTCCGTCTATTCGTGAGATGATCTTTTTCTGATTATTTGTTTTTAACGGCAGAGATTATGCCCTGGTCCGACCTTAATAAACCTAAACACGGCTAGCCTTACTTACAGGTTTATTTCACGTAGCTGGCTTCTTTTATTTCCTAATATTTTGTAACTTTTAAGGATTTGGCATATATGCTATATATTAGAATAATTATCAAGAAGCAGGAGGGAATCTTCAGCCCGGTTACTGATCTAATTGTAGGATCAAAATATCGCAATATCAATACCTTTGCGAAATCTTTATACAACACACATGAAGATATCGTGACTGGTTACGAAATGACGCAACGATGATGACATGACCTAAACACGAGAAAGATGTGGAGACCTAGCGAGATTTAAGAGTGTTGCACGAAATCTAACACTTGTATACTTGCGAAATATCGCAAGTCGGATCCTAAAATAAAGGACAACTTAAATTTAGTCACCCACTATGTAATATCCTATATAAAGAGCGAAGCAAAGGCTTAAGAGAGGAAAGATCTTTTTAGGGTGGAGAGAAAGTTATGAGGAGAGAGAAAGTTTAAGATAGCGATTTGTATTCTTGATTTCATTTCCTTCTTGTAAAAATTCTTAAACCCAATTAATAAAAAGTGTGATTGTTGATCTTAAAGACGTGTTGATTATTATGAATTCTTGTGAGGGATGTATTGTGGGATTTCCTGCCCACTACATAATGGCGCTAAAACAGGATTGAAGTTTGATATTGTGATTTGAAAGAATTTGGAGTAATAGATAAAGAATTTCATATAATTTTCAATAACTCATTAAGATTGAAAAATGGTTAGAAGAAGAAATACATCAAAACAACCAACAACTATTAGAAGGAGTAGGAGACTTGCTGGAAAAGAGAGAGATGAAATGGAGGAATCTACAAGAGTAAACACAAGAAACAATGGAGAAATCAAGTTCAACCAACCAATTCAACGTATACCAATACAAAGTAGAATTGTGGATTATGACAGAGTGAGTGTACATACTTGGCGATCGATTCTCAGATGAAATGGGAGAAGAGAAGCAATTAAGAAGCAATGGGCGAGGAGGAGAGAGACCAAGAAGTAATTGGAGGAATAATTTATGGAAACGAAGATATTGCGGCATTAGAGGCATTGAGGCAAAGAATACATGAAGAAAGGCGATTAGAAGCAGAAGAACGTGCAAATCTGACAAGGCAAAATCATGAGTTGAGGATGGAAAACATGAGATTACAAAGTAGAAGGTCAAGAAGCACTGCAAGATCAAGTTCAAGATCAATTAGAGAAGAAATAAGACGAAATTCTCCTGTAGAAAATGCTAATGAAGATACTCGAGAGGAAATACAAAATCTAGACGAAGAACGTCGTGAAAGAAGAGAAATAATGGAAGATCGATATATTCAACATGGCGAAATTCCAAATGGACAAAACAACGGAAATCAGGGAAATAGGCAACATCAGGAATGAAATAATCAAGATGGCGAAGAAAATCAGGAAGAAGGAAGGAGAATATTACATGAGAGATAAGTTCAAAGAAATCGACAAGTAATTGAAGATGAAATCGAAAGAAATTACAATCGAACAAGCACGTCTAGCTTCAAGAAAGGGAAAGATTGAGAGAAGAAGTGGAAGAACAAGAGCTCCAAGAGGCACCGCCGTAACAATCATGATAATCGAGAAAGAAGGCGTGAACAAAATCGCAATAATGATAATATCAATGAAGAATATGATAGAATACAAAAGAGAGCTGAAAGGAGGCAAAGAAGAGAAAATGAGAAGTATAATGGTGTGCGAATTCATGAAAGAAATGAAAGAGAAGATCGCAGAGAAAGACGAGAAGAAAATGATGAACAAGAAAATCAAAACAGATATGAACGCAGAAGAAGAGAAGCGAGTTAAAAGATCGATGGATCCAAATTCCGTGTAAATGAACAAGACTTTGAGAGAGTTAGCAGAAATGAGAGGAATGTTAAATAATAAAAGAGAAGGAGGTAGGAGACAACTGGACGGGAAGCCATAGAAGAAGCTTTAAAACTCCATTTACACATGAAGTACAATTAGAGGAATACCACCAAAGTGCAATTTACTGCGTTAACCAAAGATTTTTGATGAACAACTTGGCAAGTACAACACATCAAAGCTTATGTGAGATGTATGCTACAATGGGAAAATCATGATGTTGTATTGTGCAAATATTTTGCATCAAGTTTATCAGAGAGGCCTTGAAATGGTTTGAAGGTTTGCCAAAGAATACTATAACATCTTTCAACCATTTGCGTGGCTACATTTTTAGGGGGCGTATAAGTAATAATTCCTCGCGACCTGGCATTGAAGATGTATTTGGGTTAAAGCAAAGGGTTGGCGAACGTTTGAAGCATCTAACCATGAGGTGGAAGACAATGTGTAGTTATATGGTCAATCGTGTGGATGAGAGATATCTCATTCTATCATTCATTAACGCTATGTTCGCAACCAATCTGCTATACATTCAAATTTTGAGTCAAGAATACGATCACAATGACCGAGGTTGCAGAATTTCAGGAGGAGTATATTGCTCTAGAGAAAAGCAAAATGAGATGGAATCATACCCGATTCTGCGAACACAAGTTCAAAAGAATAATGCAAGCTTGTTACCCAAGTTGATAAATAAGGTGGCGAGCACTTAGCAAGGACAACAAGAGAGGATGATGGGAGATAGTCAGCAGAATCTAGTAGCTATGGGAAGTCGTGATCAAGAAGAATTTGATAAAGAAAGAAACTTCTATAGTCGTGGTGGAAATAACAAAATTCAAAGACTTTACCAGCCACAAGAAACTTATGGAGGTCAGAGGCAAAACCATCATAGAGGACGGGGAAGTCATAAGATAATATGGGAAGAAATCAAAATGCCACCTGATGCGTGTCGTAGGTGCAATCAAATTAATATCTTATTTCCACTCAATTAAAAATAATATAATGGAAGTCAAGTTCGTTCCCACGAGGAGCAAGAGATTCTAGTTGTAAAAATTGTCACACAAAGGGGGGGGATGTATAAAGCAAAAAGAAAATAAACAAAGCAATTAAAAGATAAAGTTGAAATCAATAAGAGAGACAAGATCAAGGAATCCTTCTTCGTTGCAAAACAATGATTAAAGTTATGTTCTTTTCTACTTGTTATTAGTCACAGATTATCACCAACCGTAGGATAGCAGGTCCGCTTAGCTAGCCCCAAAATCCCTTATTTCACGAGTAACAAGTCCGCTTAGTTATCGATTCTATTCAAAAGAACCACCTTGAGGTTCCGCTTACAAGATGTAATTCCCGAATGCATTAAGATCTATGAATTTAGGTTTAGTACTAGTAGTTAAACTCGGTTCGCTTGGTCCACTTTCTAGCGTTGTTTTTACACACAATTGCTCCACGGAATCCTCTCGCAAGGTCTCGTGTTTTCTACTTGTGTAAAGTGTCGAAACGATTACTTATCCCCTAACTTATACTAGATTTAGATTAAACTAACAAATCAATTTAGCGTGCACTCTAAACAATCTATCAATCATGAATGAATGAATAAACATTCCTATTAGTAAAAACAAACGATAATCATGTGAAAAACTTCAAGATAGAATTGAAACAAAACTCAAATCATATATTAAGAACTAAGAATTCATCCTCAATCAATAATAAAATTAGCTACTCATGTTTTGAAATTCACACAAATAATAATTAAAAGGAGAATTTTTAAAGTTCACACAAATAATTAAAAGAAGAATTTTCAAAAAGCAAGCAAAAACACAAGTGTTGTGTGTGTAGAGAGGTGTGTAAGATATGTAGAAAACTTCTCTATTTATAGGCTTCAATATTCTCCAAATCTTCCAAGGAATAGAACCCCTTTCCTTTAGCAATTCAATTTCCAAGTCCAAGCCTTTCTCAAATCTTCCATCTTCTCTTTCCAAATTTAGCCCAATTCCACAAACCCATGAGTTTAGATGATTCTAGAGAATTCTCCACAAATTTTCATCCAATTTCCAAATTTAAGTCTTCACACCCATGAGAAGAATACACACAAAATACTGTAATTTTGGTCGCTGGAAAAGAAGCTGGTATTATGGCCGGAAGTTGACCTAATCCCAAGAAGAATAGTCACCGCCGGTCACCTGAATTCTTCACCGTCACGGGTATATTCGACGGAATATTCGTCACTCCACCCGTTAGGACTAACGGTCAAAGGGTCACACCGTCAGTCAATCTGGTCAAGGCGGGATGATGAGTTAGCTACAGAAGTCGGCAATAGTCACCATTAGTCTAACTGATTGTCTTACTCAGTAGAGTTGGATCGGCTCGATCGGTCATCGCCGAGGTTGACTCGCCATGCGTAAAACCTACGAGGATTCGTTTGTTTATAGGATTTGCTCGAGGAAATTCAGCCGTTCTAGTGTCTTCTCCGTTAAGAATCCTACACATACATCTAAGAAATTCTTCCATTCTTGCAAATGTAGCTTCAACCAGTATTTACTCAAGTCAGTACCAACATATCCGCATTCAACCACCAACTCTGTAACAGCTTCAGATCCTCCATCTTAATTCCCTGCTTAGCAGCACCATGACAAACCCATACTCTGACATTGAACCTGTAATCAATTCTCACTAGCTGCTTCAATTCCCTGTGACAATTCCTAACATACATCTAATTTAGTTCAACAGCTTCACTTCATACATCCGTTCATCATCGACTTCTTCAGTATCAATTTCTCATTCCCAATTCTTCTCGCAGCGTCTCACTCTTCACAATTCAATCCATCGTTCCACGTAAACCAGCGGTATCATTCACAACACCAAATAGACTCCATCAAACCCCCATCTCGTATCTCATGTACAACCAACAACACCATCCATCTTCCACAATGAGCCAATGTTTCCCTCAACAAAGACCAAAACCATTATAACACAAGCCAAGATTTTCTTTCTTCTCTGAATCTCATATCTCGAGATACAACATCTTCAATCTCCATCCAATTCATCTTCGTAAAACCCTAACACAACTTAAAAATTCAAACTAAACCAACCAATTTCGGTTAGAGACCACCAAATCCATTCAATTTCAGTTCTTCCACAAACCCTAACCATCATTCTTCATGAATTTCGATTATCAACTGAGACTTGAACCCTAATTTCTTCGTCTCATCTCATCTCAGCATCCTCTTTTGTTCTTCAAATACATGAATCTTCGGTTTGTTATCATCACGAGATCGAGCGAATTCTTCATCTTCATATGAATCTTCCATTAAGCCTCCGTTTGAGTCCCCCTGAATCTCTCGGATTTAATAGCAGCAAATTTCTTTGCTTTTCTCTTTATTCGGTGGAACGAGAATGTGGTGAATGAGAGAAACACGTCTCTCGATTTAGGGTAAGGGAGGATTAGGTGCTAACAGACACCCCACCTTTTCCCTGATAAGGGTCACTGTCTGCAACCCCTTAACCACAAACCGGTTTGTCTATGGTGCTCCTCCAAAAGAGTTGCCCCTTAACATTAACCGGCTCCGAATAGTGTTCGCCCGTGAAATGACAATTTTGCCCTTTTGGCTCAATTAGAGTGTTTCTTCTTCTTTTCCTCCGTGTGACTCAAAGTAGCTACAAAACTCAAAACAAGCGTAAAATACATAATTTACAAGAAAAATAGCAAAAGAAAGCATAAACAATAGATAGTAAATAGGATGTATTCTACACCCTATAAAATTCCCCCACACTTAGACTTTGCTAGTCCTCGAGCAAATCAAACTAAAAACTCACAACTTCAAAGCGTTCAAGCGTCCCAAGCATCAAAGAGTTATGAGGACATAGAAGTTCTGCATGCTAGTAATAAGAAGTTAAAAATACTAAAGAACATATTCTCATTCTTAAATGTTGAGTGAGATATAACCACACCATAATGAGAGAACGCGTGTTTGAGAAACGATCAATAAGCATTTCGCCTCGACTTCGCCTCACCAAAAGGATTTTATGATAATTGCACTCAAAAAGACGGTTTTTATGGGTCTCACATGTGTGCAGGTAGGAATGAAGAGAGAAATCCTGCAACACGTTGAATGGTGGGAAGGACAACTTCCGAAATATTTTGAAAAAAACCACATCTTTTAACATTTTGAAAAACCATTTTTCTGACGATCTCTAAGAAAGGAAATCAACCACTATTATCGAGGATGAGATTACTTACTCACCTTCACATCCGATCGCCAATTGTGATAACACCACTCTCACGGCATCCAATAGAAAACGTCTTCCGCTCCTCGTCTTTAACTTCTTGGTCTTCGTCTTCGGTTTCAACTATTGATGATAAACTCTCGAATTTCATAAATCCTTGACACTTTGTAACTCTTTTTACCTTAAATCTTGTCGCTTGAAACTTCCTTATAGATTTTCCTTCCCCACGGCTTATTAAATAAAAACAATACAAATATTTCTTTTTTTTTTTTTTTTGAAAAACAAGAGAAATTAAATACAAAATAAACCATGGCCTCAAAATCATAAACTTCAATAATTCTCACCTTTTGCTATTCTTTGCTCTTATAAATAAGTCTTCATACTTGGATATAAAATTACCTCACTATATTGTAAGTCCTCAACATATATGTAAAAATCTGCTCTTTGTATGTTGCTTTACTTGAATTTGAAATTTGCTCTTTTTTCTCATTCCGTTGCTTGTAAACCTTAAACTTTTCCAACTTTCCTTGTAGATTTTGATGTTGCTCCTTGTTGATGATGATTGTGTTTCTATGGATCCGTTGTTGTCGCGAGAGAGAATGGTGCTAACTGCAAATCGAATTACAAGAATGAAGATTTCATCTATAGACGTCACCCTCATGATTGACAAAATTAGCACTCAAGAGATCAAAGAGTAGTGCTTATTGGTGGGAGGTTGGGTAGCTCACCATTCTACCCCGGAATTAACGTATTTTGACACACACTCAAAAGAAAGCTCTTTAGTAGATGGAAAATTTTGGTTCGGTGCCTCACATGATATGAATACGGGTAGTCTCCACTAATGATTGATCGGCAACTCTAATAATGCATTTCTCCCTGCACCAAATTCGCATCACCGGCATGATTAAATCCATTATTTAACACTCTAACAAGCAAGAAATCCGAATGTAGTTCTCTAACATTTCCAAGTTCAATTATGTCATTCATAATCTCTATGTAAACATACCTAGAAGTATGCTAGTGACTCTAAAATCTCTAAAAGTTGGAGTTTTATGTAAAACCTTTTTTTTTTTTAATTTTTTTTTAATTTTTTTTTAAAATACATGCTTAACCACTCCCCCACACTTAAACCTTACATTGTCCTCAATGTAATTGAATCGTCCTAGTAAAGTCAAGGTGGGAAATTTTAACATGATATGGAACAAGAAAAAATAAACAAAAATAAAAAGCAAAAGGATAAGAAATACAAAACCTATGGGTTGCCTCCCATTAAGCGCTTGTTTTAAAGTCGACGGCCCGACTTAGCTCTTGCAAGATTCATTAGCCCGGATCAATCTCTTTCATGGAAAACATGACTTCACATCACTAGGGTATCGCGTTGTCTCAAAGATGTTGAAGTGGATGAGTGTACCATCAAACTCCATAGTCAAGGTGCCATTTTGGACATCAATCTTTGTTCCAGCGGTGCTTATGAATGGTCTACCCAATAGAAAAGGTGTAGACTTGGAAGAATTCTCATCATTCATGTCAAGACATAGAAATCGGTTTAAATACAAGTTCATTAACCCGCACCAAAACATTCTCAACAATCCCTTTCGGGTAAACATTAGATCGATTAAGAAGTTCAAGAACTACCCTAGGTCTCCTTAAGAGGACCAAGATTCGAGAATCATAAATCGAAGAAGGCATAACATTAACCGATGCACCCAAATCTAGCAAAGCTCGAGTAAACCTTGTTTTACCAATTGTACAAGGTATAGTGAAACTCTGGGGTCCTTTAATTTTGGTGGGAGTTTCTTGAGAATGAACGAGAAGCATTCTCCCCACACTCATGACTTCATTCCCTTTTAACCTTTTTTTTTCTTCATACACAACTCCTTTAAGAACTTTGCACAACGAGGAATTTGACTTAATAGCTTCAATGAGTGGAATATTGACTTGTACTTTCTTAAGGATGTCCCATATCCTTGTATTCCAAGTCTTTCTTTGATTTAGCAAATCGGCTAGGAAACGGGGGGTGGAGTTGTGAAAGTAGGAACACGTCTCTCGGGTTGGTTGGTTGGGGATGTATTCTCCTTTGGTGCGGTTTCAATTTCCTCTTTATCATCATTCACCTCCTCTTGTTGATTTGGTTGCTCTACTTGTTTCCCACTCCTCAAAGTAATCGCATTAACGCTCTCTCTTGGATTAACAAATGGTTGTGAAGGAAGCTTTGTGGACGCTTGAGCTTTCAATAAGTTCACATCGGTCGCTAATTGCCCCACTTGAATTTATAAATCCTTGATTAGAATCGGTCTTTTTGTTGTTGTTGTTGGACCAAAGTGGTGATACCTTGCATACCTTGCATCAATGCATTGAGCTTGTCATCAATTGAAGAATCACGTTCCTTGACTTGTTGTGGTTGAAATTTTTGTTGAGGTTGGAAACGTGATTGTTGGAATCCACCTTGTTGCTCATACGGATTGGAAACCGCCGCTTGCGTGTTTGCATAACTAAAGTTGGGATGATCCTTCCAACCGGGATTATAGGTATTGGAGTATGGATCGTACCTTGGCCTTTGATTTGGATATAAAGCATTTACTTGTTCGGTCCCACCATCCGGAATAATTACATGCCATCCTTTGAATCATTATCTCCATGTTACCCATCCTTTAATCAAGATGTGGTGATGAATCACTAACTTCATGCACTCGCCTAACCATTGGTTCATCTCTTGTGTAGAATTGTTGCGAGTTCGCAGCCATACTTTCAATCAACTCGGTAGCTTGGGTCACCGTCTTGTTCACTAGTGCACCACCACCCGCGGCGTCAAGAAGAGACCTATCACTTGGGTTGAGAGCTTCGTAGAAGTATTGGAGTATCATAACGTCACTAAATTGATGGTGTGGACTGGTAGGCCTCGGATGTGTATGTAAATTATGGCCTACGGTAATACCGCAAGTGCACGGCGTCTATCGGAGACGCGGCAAGTACGGGTCGAACCACAGAGACTTGTGGTGCTCTTGAATGATCTAAGGCTGCTCTAGACTGAATTCTAAGTGAGGTAATGTCACAACAGATGTTTTGTAAATGCCGATACGGCTGAGTATGAAATGTGACACTAAGCTAAGGCAATGAAATGAATTGTAACAAACTGAAGTTACCCGGTGGTGGTGAATCCACCACCCAAAATTGAGCTAAGGCAATTCCTAGTCTAATTATGGTCTTGGTTCATCCTGGGATGAACACCATGATACTATCTTGCTAATCTCACACACTCCCCCTAGTATGGAGTGTCTTCTTACAAGACACTCCATCACAGGGTCATGTGATCAAATGGCGAATACAATATTTCTAACACATTAAAGCAATGGACAAGAACACAACATGAAAGTGAATCACTTAGCACATAATCGGGGTTTCAACACACCCCGAAAATTAAACTAAAGCATTACAAGATAAATGAAATACAAATTAAAACTAAAGTGACTCACCGGCTAATCCAATCGTGAACTATCACACAAACCCCTCTCTTCAATTTATACATGCAACCATAAAACTACCAAACCCTAATTTCTTCAAAATCGAAATTAAAATTAAAATTAAACCCTCTCACCATACTTCTCTGAATCACCATCTCGCTCCCTTTGTCACGTCGCCTTTGAATCGACTACTCTGGTTTCCCCTTGATTTATCAATGAAACCCTAACCTATCTCTCGTTTAGTTCTCTCTTAGCTTCTAGGAAAGAAGCTACAAAAGAACTAGATAGCGATTAGGTAAGGTGGAGTGTCGAAAGATGATGGAGTTGGTGGCGGTATGGGTGAAGAAGGTGGAGGAATCGGGCTGTGGCAGGGGGAGATGGTCGGGGAGAGGGGTTTTGCGAGAGCTAGGGAAGAAAGAAAGAAGGTGGAGTAGAGAATAGGGTTTGTCGATGGGGGTATAGGGTGTGGAAGTTTTGATGTGAGCGGTGTAGCGACATGACGATGCGATGGCGGCGAGCGTAGGATCCTGATGAGCAAGATCCTGGCGGCTTAGGATGAACATGATTTGGTGTCGAGCGGAAGCATCGGGTAATGATATGCAAGGCTGAGCGACCGTAGGATGTAGCTGAGGAGATCTCAGCGGTCGGAAGTGACGGGCTTGGATCCGGTCACGGGTCGGAGATGGATAGCTTGGGCCCATGTCTTGTAGATGAGTTGCTACTTTTTGAGTTGCAAACCATTCTTGCCATGCGCGGCTTCGACTTCGCTCCATAGACACTTGCCTCGAGTCTTAAGCTCTATTGGCTCCTCAATTCTCCGAGCTTTATTTATTGCCTAAAAACACAAAATTAATTAATACAAATATTTATTCTTGAAAACAAAGAAAACACAATTTGGGATAATATCGATTTCTAAACGCAAAAGATGAGTAAAATGCCAATAAAAAGGTGTATAAATATGCACTATTTGGCACTCATCAAATACCCCCAAACCTCGAATTTTACTTGTCCTCAAGTGAAACGAGAAATGAAGAAATCCCTAACTATACCTGTGCTGCAGTCTCTCGAATGCATTTAGCGTATGCACTAAGCCTTTAAACCCCTAGGTGTCCCCTAATTCATGGACGAGTTGTAGTCTGTGAGGGTTTACCGTAGTGTACCCACAAAACCTTCTCCAACTTCAAATGTAAAAGTCTCAAGCCTCCAAGAAGCTATGAGGACATAGAGTTTCTCGCATGCTAGTATGTGATTAGAACTATCGAAGAACGCATTCTCGTCCTTAAGTCTTTGAAGAAGTAACCATACCATATGAAAGAATTCGGATTCGATTGTGATCATAAGTCTCAACTTCACTCACCATTAGGGTTTTATGATAATTGCACTCAAAAAGATCGCTTTTTTAGTCTCTCATGTGTGCAAAAAGGGAATAAGAGAGAATCCCGCACACGTTGTAGGTAAGAAGGATAACCTTCCGAAATAAAATCTGGAGACTCCCACAAAAGTGTGGACAAAAAGAATCTTTTCTAATGATCTCTAAGAAAGGAAATCAACCATTAGCAAGGGGTTGGAGTACTCACTACCTTTTCACCCGATCGGCAATTAACATCACTCTCTCATAAGAACCATAGAAATGTCTTCAATCTTCGGTCTTCAGTCTTGAACTATTGATGATTGAACTTCGAACTTCACAAAAACTTAATAATAATTTTTTTTTTTTTTTTTTTTTTTAATTATTTTTTTTAACAAACACTAACAACGATAAAATTTAAATTTTCACAAACTTCATTAATTCTCATCTTCTTTTCCTTTGAAATATGTAACCTTGGACTATCTCAACTTTTTCTTTCAAATATTACGCTAATGCTCAAAACTTCTTGACGATGATGTGTTTCTATGGGTCTTGCTTGATTGAGAGAGAGAGAGATGCTAGCGCAAATCGATATTTAGAAGGAGTTTTTCATCTTTAGACGTCACCCTCATGATTGACGGAATTAGCACTCAAGAGATCAAAAGTAGTCTTGAAAGTGGGTGCGAAGTTGGGTAGCTCACCATTCCTACCCCGGGAATTGACGTACGGTGACACACACTCAAAAAGCTTTTCTAGAAAGTCACAAAGAGTGAAGGTCGGTACCTCGCTTGATGTAAAATGGGTAGTCTCCACTATGGGTGATCACAATTCTACTACTAGAATATCTAAACAGCACCTAATTCGCCCTCGGTATGGTTAAATCCAACTTTAACAACTCTCTAATCAACTAAGAAACCCGATTGTTTCTCCAGTACTTCCAAGTTCTGTTATTTCGATTGAATCTCTATGTAAACATAGCTAAAAGCATGCTAGTGACTCTAAAATCTCTAAATTTGGAGGTTTTACAAAAAGAGTTTTTTTTTTTTTTGAATAAAAGGTAAAATAAAAGACTAAAAACTCTAAATGCAAAATAAAAACTAAAAACTCTAAATGCAAATGCACCCCCAAACCTAAATCAAACATTGTCCTCAATGTGTCACAGATAGGAAAAATTTAAACGATCACGTACCACGAACTATGCTTTGATAAGATAAAAGGGAAGAGATTACCTGATGTCGGCGGAGCAAGGTTGAGCTTCATTCGTCAAGGCTAGAATCCAATATTCTCAACGGAGATCATATCGGATTAGCATAATATATGTGCAAGAAGACTCAACCGAATCAAGAAAAGAAAATTTAACAAGTCCTCTTTTGATTATATACAAAAATTCACCATAAACTAACAATCCAGAGTTGAGGATCAACCCAATAGAAAATATATACAAACATCAACAACCTTACACAGATATAACAAGAGAGTGCAAGTAAGGCTGCCCAGAGATGTGAAGGAGTTTCCCCCAAACCTAAATTTGTTAACTATGTGTTTGTGAGAACAAAATCTTGCAATTTTAAAGGTACATCATGCAAAAGGTCTAACTCAAAATGAGTTTTGCTAATTACGAAATGGAGACATACATATTCCAGTTGTGGCTCCTTAAGAGTGTTATACTTTGATGCAAAATAGTCCAAGAGGACTTGGGAAGCACAGTTCTAGGCCTAAGTTAGGCATTTTCTCGAAAAGTTGGTTTTGCAATTTTGTGACAAACTACACCTAGGTTTGGTGGAGGAGTATCAATTTGTGACTCATGAGAGAGGTTAGGTACATCTAAGTTATTTTCATGTATAAAATCATTTGTACCATCACACACTTTCCTAAGGTGAGAAAAGGGTAAATCATGTTCTGACATGAACAATTCATCAATCACCAAGTCATAATCATCAGAAGCGGGTAACATATTGTGATATGGGGGGAATCGACACAACAATAATATCATGATCCAAAAGAACATTAGTGTCAACGAAGATTCATCCTGTCCTAAGTCACAAACAAGTTGTGAAGCATGCTCACATTCACTGGAAGAATTTCACAAAGCCAAACTCAGAATCCATATCACATATATGAATGTTAGAAGAGGTATCATTCATAGGGTTCACGGAAAGACGCCTAACGTCTCTGAACCAAAAGATTCCATCATATTTTCTTGCATGCACATGCTCTTCTAACATATCATATTCATCATCATCATCATCATAACAAAAATGCATTTCCTATTAGCATTTCTAGTGTACTCATTTTCCTCTAGATTAGGTTCATATTCGTGTTAGTTGCATGAGTAGGAAGAGAAACACTATTTTGAGATTTTTTTTATTAGGGACAATAATCATTCTATCATGAATGCCTTCCATTCTTCTTTTTCTAAATGAATCCTAAGTTCATCTTTAAGAACATGTGACATTGTTCAATGGAGGGAGAGTCTTCAATAATGTGTATGCATGTTTCATATGAATAATCATTAAATGGTTGTGCACATGGTTCACTAGAGAAGGATGATCATGCATGTTGCTATATGGATGGTCATGTATTGCATCTCAGTTCAAGCCTAGATTTTGCTCCATGAGAGTTTCCATTAGTGATTGTAGACAAGTGGGAGTATAAAATTGTTTAACTCCCCAACGTGGTGACCGATACATGTGCTCATGATGGTTAGGGTATGAGTACTCAAGGTCGGAACCCGGGAAACTCATAATATGCCCTAAAATCATTATGGTCTGTGGGGTGTTCATCCTGTGAAAGGTGCCCGTAAGCAAGCTCTCTAATGGATTTGGTTCCATCCCCAGATGCAGACCAAAATCCTGACATGATTTATCAACTCAAATTGAACTCAAAGCCCAGTTGAAGTGGACTAAGTTTGGTTTTAATGGGATTGGTTTGGTTTATTGGGTTTCATTTGGTTTGTTGGGAGCTTTGGTTTATGTGGGAATGCAGTTTGTGTGCAAAGCCTAGGTTGTGTGGGCTCAACTTGGTTTTAGTGAGTTTTGGTTTGTTGTTTGAAGCCCAGGATTTGTGTTTGCAAAACTTAATGGGTGTGAGCTGAAATTTTTGTACACAGCCCAGCAGATGGGGCTTAGTCTTTTGCAAAGCCCAGTGCACAGTTTGATTGTGAGCAGCCCAGGTGATTGGGTTGCAGTGTGTGCATTGAGCCCGAAATGGGCTCGGCTTTGGTTGCGGCCAGTTTGATTCAAGGTTAGATGGGCTAGTCTTGTGTAGAGCCCAAGTTAGGTGACATTACACGGCCAGGTGAAAGGGTACAGCCCGACGGTGAAGATGTTGACCCAAAAATGGGCTTCGTTTGGGCTTATGCACAAGTAGTTTTTGTGCAAGTTGTAAGCACAACCCAGTATGTGGGTTTTAGTCTGTTAAGTTTTTGCAGCACAGATTTGAATGCATCTCAAACTTATGCACTGGTTTGAGTGCACGGCAACAAAAAAAACACGGTTTCACACAAAATGCACAAGATACCTAGGTAAACACAAGTAATGTCTTGGGCTGAATTTTGTTTCAAGACACCAGGAAAGTGACAACTTGGGTTCAATACATTTGATAAAGACCACAAGAAGCAACTGGGTTGGCTCAACAAGTTCAATTGACAAAGTGGAAGCTCATACAAGGTTCAAATCAAGATCAAACATGCATAAGAGTTTAGTGTGGCTCGGACAAAGGTTTAGCACATGGTTAAGGTTGAGCATCTATGGCACATTCAAAGCAGATCAACAATCAGTTTTAGGGCTATCGTCATGTCATGCAATATGCGACTCGTGGGTGATCACCTAGCAAGGTAACTACGTTATCAAGCAAGTTGGTAGGCCTACCTCATTCACGGCAAGGGTGATCACCGGCATGATCATTTGCACAGATTGTTTAGAATCGGTTTAAACACAACACAAAGACAATAACTCACATCAATACGAGAACATACAAAGACAAGGTCGTTGAGCACTTATCAATCGACCAAGCAAAGCAAGGCAAGATCGGAAAATGAAATATGCTCGGGGTTGTGGAGTCAATCGGGAGTAGTTGATATCAACCAGCCCACAATTGATGCTCTACGAGCATATGCGAGCCGGGCTATACACAAAGGTAGCTCAAGCAAAGAAAGATGCACGAGACGATTATAGGCATTGCATTTATGTGCTCAAAAACACACGAGCACACAACACGGTGGCAAGACAAACTCAATACACTAGGGACTGGAGTTCTGGCTAAGAGCATTGCAAGGTAATGGCTCACGAGGGCAAGTTTAGTCATGCTTACCTCACTCACGGGGGTAATGCAAGGGTCAATTATAGTTCAATCACAGGCTACACTCAAAGACATAGCTATTTTTGACTAGCAAATATGTTTAGCATGCATTCATGGAGTGTCACCCATACATTTATCAATCACGAGCAGAGTTAGAGAATGATACTAACTTGCTTTTAGCCATGATCATTGTGTTTCGACTCCTTGTCTTACCCTCTGGGTTGGTTTTATTGCTCCACAAGTTGCACGGGGTGGGCAAAGAATGCACATTTTACTCAAGAAATCAAGATCAGGTTCCTTAAGTTTAAAAAGATGCGAGAAATCAATATCAAGACCTTTGCAGATGACAAAATTGAGAAGAACTTGGACTGACCGGGAAAGGTGATAAATATGCAAGATTTCACTTAGAGTTGCACTCACGGTGAGTTAAACTAAGCTACGGGAAAACACGGATGCAATGATGCAAAGTTTAAGCTTGCTAAGATGGAATACGAGATGCGAATGTAAGGGATGCAAGAAAAGGAAAAAGAAAAAAAAAAACTTAGCTAAGTTATACTAATGCGATGATATCTTGATGATATGCTTTGAGATGATATCTTTGAGATGATAGATGCAAAGTTATAATATTCAAAGTTAAAAGAAACAAAACAAAATATACGGGGATGATTGAAAAACAGTGGGAGCGAGCCAATGAACACGGGGCACGCGCTGGGTCCGACAAGAACGACGCCAAAAACTTGGCAGCCTCGGATGTGTATGTAAATTATGGCTACGGTAATACCGCAAGTGCACGGCGTCTATCGGAGACGCGGCAAGTACGGGTCGAACCACAGAGACTTGTGGTGCTCTTGAATGATCTAAGGCTGCTCTAGACTGAATTCTAAGTGAGGTAATGTGACAACGAGATGTTTTGTAAATGCCGATACTGAGTGAGTATGAAATGTGACACTAAGCTAAGGCAATGAAATGAATTGTAACAAAGCTGGAGAGTTACAGGGGTGGTGAATCCACCACAGAAATTGAGCTAAGGCAATTCCTAGTCTAATTATGGTCTTGGTTCATCCCGGGGATGAACACCATGATACTATCTTGCTAATCTCACACACTCCCCCTAGTATGGGTGTCTTCTTACAAGACACTCCATCACGGGGTCATGTGATCAAATGGCAGAATACAATATTTCTAACACATTAAAAAGCACGACAAGAACACAACATGAAAGTGAATCACTTAGCACATAATCGGGGGTTTCAACACACCCTGGAAAATTAAACTAAAGCATTACAAGATAAATGAAATACAAATTAAAACTAAAGTGACTGCTCTGGCTAATCCAGGCGTGAACTATCACACAAACCCCTCTCTTCAATTTATACATGCAACCATAAAACTACCAAACCCTAATTTCTTCAAAATCGAAATTAAAATTAAAATTAAACCCTCTCACCTTATACTTCTCTGAATCATCTGCTCTTTTGTCACGCTTTGAATCGACTACTCGGTTTCCCCTTGATTTATCAATGAAACCCTAACCTATCTCTGTTTAGTTCTCTCTTAGCTTCTAGGAAGAAGCTACAAAGAACTAGATAGCGATTAGGTAAGGTGGAGTGTCGGAGATGATGGAGTTGGTGGCAGTATGGGTGAAGAAGGTGGAGGAATCGGGTGTAGCGGAGATGGTTGGGGAGAGGGGTTTTGCAGAGCTAGGGAAGAAGAAAGAGAAGGTGGAGTAGAGAATAGGGTTTGTCGATGGGGTATAGGGTGTGGGAAGTTTTGATGTGAGCGGTGTAGCGACATGACGATGCGATGGCCGAAAGGCGTAGGATCTGATGAGCAAGATCGGAACGGCTTAGGATGAACTCGGGGCGATTTGGTGTCGAGCGGAAGCATCGAGGTAATGATATGCAAGGCTGACGACCGTAGGATGTAGGCGGGAGGAGATCTCAACGGTCGAAGTGACGGGCTTGGATCCGGGTCACGGCCCAGATGGATAGCTTGGGCCCATGTCTTGCAGATGAGTTGCTACTTGTTGAGTTGCAAGCTCGTGCGGGCTGACTTTGCTCCATAGACACTTGCCTACGAGTCTTGGCTCTGTTGGCTCCTCAATTCTCAGAGCTTTATTATTGCCTAAAAACACAAAATTAATTAATACAAATATTTATTCTTGAAAACAAAGAAAACACGAATTTGGGATAATATCGATTTCTAAAGCATGAAAGATGAGTAAAATGCCAATAAAAAGGTGTATAAATATGCACTATTTGGCACTCATCATGGACAGTTTAAGCCACCAACCTCTTGTATCGCTCCCAACATTCATACAACGACTCTCCCACATGTTGTTTCCAATCCACAAATCTCATGCCGAATTTGAGGCTAGCTTTGGATGCGGTAAAATATCTCTCAGGAAAAGTTTCTTTGTCCATTCCATGTTGTGATACTTCTAGGAGAGGCAAATAATATAACCATTCCTTGGCATTGCCAGCCAAAGCGGAAAGCTTTCAACATTGCTCCATCCGCATTAGTCTCACGGTGGAAACATAGCCATATGGTATAGAAAGTCCATAAGATGTTTGTTTGGGTCTTCATTCACCATGCCATGGAACTTTGGTAACTCTCTAATCAACCCGGCTTGATCTCGAAGGTTGAGTTAGTTTGGATACACCATTGTTGTGTATCAAGCTTGTGACTAGGTCCTTGAGTGTACGTTGACCATTGTTTCTTCCTCTTTGTCCAGATAAATCACTTGATGAAGAAGGAGGGAGTGGAGTGTTAACCGCTCGAATGAAATCCTTTAGTTGAGTGCCGGATCGAAGAAGAAATATTGGACCTCGTCTTGCCCTTCTTAGCATTCACTAAAGGTATAACACACGAAACAAAGATTCTCAAAAACTAATTAGATACGTCGAAATCTAACAAAGCAAGAATATAGCAAAAAGAAAAATAAAAACAACTAAAATCGTCCATTGCTCTCAGAAGCGACGGCATAAAAGTGATGCGTGTCGTAGGTGCAATCAAATTAATATCTTTTTTCCACTCAATTAAAAATAATATAATGGAAGTCAAGTTCGTTCCCACCGAGCAAAGAGATTCTAGTTGTAAAAATTGTCACGCAAGGATCTTATAAAGCAAAGCAAAAGAAAATAAACAAAGCAATTAATAGATAAAGTTGAAATCAATAAGAGAGACAATATCAAGGAATCCTTCTTAAAAAGTTTTAAACAATTAAAAAGTTATGTTCTTTTCTACTTGTTATTAGTCACAAATTATCACCATAAGTAGGATAACGAGGTCCGGCAAGTTAGCCCCAAAATCCTTATTTCCTTGAGTAACAAAAATTAAAGCAGTTATGATTCTATTCAAAAGAACCACCTTGAGGTTAAACACAGAATGTAATTCCCAAATGCATTAAGATCTATGAATTTAGGTTTAGTACTAGTAGTTAAACTCGGTTCGCTTGGTCCACTTTCTAGCGTTGTTTTTACACACAATTGCTCCCACCGGAATCCTCCCAGGTCTAGTGTTTTCTACTTGTGTAAAAATTAATAGGAAACGTTACTTATCCCCCTAACTTATACTAGATTTATATTAAACTAACAAATCAATTTAAGCGTGCACTCTAAACAATCTATCGATCATGAATGAATGAATAAACATTCTATTAGTAAAAACAAACGATAATCCATGTGAAAAACTTCAAGATAAATTGAAACAAAACTCAAATCATATATTTAAGAACTAAAATTCATCCTCAATCAATAATAAAATTAGCTCCTCATGTTTTTGAAATTCACACAAATAATAATTAAAAGGAGAATTTTTTAAGTTCCACACAAATAATTAAAGAATTTTTCAAAAGCAAGCAAAAACACAAGTGTTGTGTGTGTAGAGAGTGTGTAAGATATGTAAGAAAACTTCTCTATTTATAGGCTTCAATATTCTCCAAATCTTCCAAGGAATAGAACCCCTTTCCTTTAGCAATTCAATTTCCAAGTCCAAGCCTTTCTCAAATCTTCCATCTTCTCTTTCCAAATTTTAACCCAATTCCACAAACCCATGAGTTTAGATGATTCTAAGTTCTCCCACAAATTTCATCCAATTTCCAAATTTAAGTCTTCACACCACATGGAGAATACACACAAAATTCTGTAATTTAGTCGGCAGGAAAAAGTAGTATTACTGGCCCGGAGATTGACGAATCGGCAAGAATAGTCACCGTGGGTCCACTGAATTCTTCGCGTCACGGGTATGACGGAATATTCGAGTCGGTCCACCAGATTAGGACTAACGGTCAAAAGAGTCAAACAAATCGGTCCAGCGGTCAGAGGCGGATGATGAGTTAGCTGCCAGGAGTCGGTAAAGTCAGTCGGCGATTAGTCTAAGCTGGATTGTCTTACTCGGTAGGGTTGGATCGAGAACTGGATTCGATCATCAATGAGTTGACTCATGGAATGTGACAAATTCGAGTTGTTACGTTTGTTTATAGGTTTGCTCAGGCCAGAATTAGAGTAGTTCTAGTATCTTCTCTGTTAAGAATCCTACACATACATCTAAAGAAATTCTTCCATTCTTGCTTGAGCTTCTTGTATTTACTCAAGTCGGTACCAACATGTCAACATTCTAACCACCAACTACGCCAACGACTTGAGGATCCTCCATCATGGTCCAACCTTGCATGACACCATGATAAACCCATACTACGACATTGAACCTGTAATCAATTCTCCTAGCTGCTTCAATTCCTGTGACAATTTCCTAACATACATCTAATTTAGTTCAAAAACGACTTCCCTTATTTATCATCATTCATCCTCGACTTCTTTATCAATTTCTCGTTTCCAATACTTCTCGCGAGCGTCTCACTCTTCACAATTCAATCCATCGTTCCCTGTAAACCGAGCGGTATCATTTCGCACCAGCAGACTCCATCAAACCCCTTGTATCTCATGTACAATGTGACACCATCCATCTTCCCTGATAGACAATATTTCCCCTCGAAACGACTTTTCAAAACCATTATAACACAAAGCCAAATTTTCTTTCTTCTCTGAATCTCATATCTCATATACAACATCTTCCAATCTCCATCCAATTCATCTTCGAGAAACCACTATCAACTTAAAAATTCCAAACTAAACCAACCAATTTCGATTTACGAGACCACCCCAAACCCATTCAATTTCGAGTTCTTCCACAAACCCTAACCATCATTCTTCATGAACACCCCAGTTATCCAATGAGACTTGAACCCCTAATTTCTTAAGTCGTCTCATCTTCGCAGATCTCTTTTGTTCTTCAAATACATGAATCTTGAGTTTGTTATCATCACAAATCAACGAATTCCAATCTTCATATGAATCTTCCGTTGACCTCCGTGTGGAGTCCACAGATCTCTCGGATTTAATAACGGCTATTTCTTTTCTCTTTTATTCGAGGTGGAACGAATGTGGTGAATAGGAAACACGTCTCTCGATTTAGGTAAGGGGAGGATTGGGTGCTAACACACCACCTTACGGATAAGGGTCACCAATGCGGCAACCTTAACCACTTGTTGGTTTTGTCTATGGTGCTCCTCAAAAGAGTTGCCCCTTAACATTAACCGGGCTCCGAATAGTGTTCGCCCGTGAAATGACAATTTTGCCTTTTTGGCTCAATTAGAGTAATTTCTTCTTCTTTTCCTCCGTGTGACTCCAAAGTAGCTACAAAACTCAAAACAAGCGTAAAATACATAATTTACAAGAAAAATAGCAAAGAAAGCATAAACAATAGATAGTAAATAGCATGTATTCTACACCCTATC
>JAJJWW010016423.1:0-63389 GCA_023531295.1 Papaver armeniacum | reverse complement strand
AACGTTGGAGACGTTATGGAGGTAAAAAAAAAAAAAAAAAAAAAAAAAAAAAAAAAATTGCTTAGATCAAGAAGTTACCGTCCGTTATTGTGTACTTTTTCTGACTGTGCATTTTCTAACAGATACTTCGAACGGGATCTACCATAGTGTCGAGCATCGGGCTACAATAAACTCAAGAAAGGAGAGGCTGTCAGTTGCAACATTTCATTACCTAAACTAGAGACGGAAATAGGTCCATTACCTAGCATGATCACCCTGAAAACACCAGCCTTGTTCCGAAGGATCGAGGCGGTATGAGCTTCTCTTAAGGAAATATTATGCACGTAAACTCAATGGAAAATCAACCCTTGACTGCATGAGGATTGGAAATGGTTTTGAAGACGATAACACTGCATGATTGTACTAGTTCGATCATCATTTTGTGGTTGATGGATTGTATGTGTATGTGTTTCAGCAAATAATTCAACATCCTTCCATTGGATTTGTCATAAGTAATAAAAAAATTTGTGATAAGCAATAAAAATCAGTGTGGCAATAATTAACAAAAATGTGGGTGAGAGAGGCTCGAACTCTCGACCTCAGGATCACTCGTATAGCTATGAGACCTACGCGCTAGCCAACTGCGCCACCACCCCATGGTGGCAGTATTTAAATATATTAGTAACTGTAACAAGTTGCAAAACTGGTCATGCGTTGTAATTCTTCTTTGCTATTTGTGGCATGGTGTATGCAACAATGATAATGGCTTACTGTGATTACAGGTAAGTTTATGCGTTTGATACAAATGATCAAAAGCTAAGAGGGAAATGAAATAAAAAAGAACTTTTATTGACATTAACAGGGTTCACATAAATCTCTCTTATACATGAGATCCAGAAGAACGAAAAACAAGAGCCATATAATGATTCTCAAATAAATCTAAGGACAATAAACAAAATAGCCCCACTGCAAGACCATCTTATGTCGACTCTATTCGGTGGTTCCTGCAATCTTTTCTTCAAGGATTCGATATCACTTGCTAGTTCTTTTCTGCTTGACTGAAACACAATATTTACAAGTAGTTTCAGTTAGCAACCATATCGAATTTCAAACAATGTACACACAGAGATTCCCAAATAAGCAAATTTCATTGAAGAAATTAAATGTTACCTTGAAGAGAAGGTATCGGTATACAAACCATCCGGTGTAACCGAGTCCAACTAGTTCCATAATCTTTGGAAGCTGGTTACCCGCGAGAAAAACAAAAGGAAATCAATGGAGTCACAAGGAACACTTGATTCATTATCTAATGGTCAGAACAACATTTCTTTAAACCCAGATGAAGTTTACAAAATGCTAGTTGATTCGCTTACCAGAGGAACTGAGTTGATGGCGCCAACCACTACTGTAGATAGCCAAAGTGCAACCAAACCTCCACCACCGTAGATAAGAACGGTAGACTTGTTTTCAAGTCCATCCCACTGTTTAACCATGACAGGGTAGTTATCAGTTTATTGTTGAACAAGGAAACATAAGCAAGAATGCAAGACAGACAGACTTAGTTTGGTTTGAAGATTCATCTCCTAAGTTGGGTTCAAATTGAGGTCTATAAATCTTATTAGTTAGTTACTGCAGAGGCACATAATAGGACTAAGCATCCCGAAATTAAGCTATAAGAGTAGTGTCTATGAAAAGGGCATGGGATTGCTCTAACCTTCTCCTTTAAGTCTTCAATTATATCATTAACTTCAACAGAACCGGATGATGTCTCCTCAGCTTTGACTCGGAGAGTTGAGAATCTGCTGCTTGACTCTGCTTCACATATTGCAGGCAACTCAAATTATGCAAAGATCAAACATCTATTATACCCATATTAGACAATCCATATGCTAAGTTCAATTCATTAAGAACACCATTCATATAAGCACAAAACAGACCACAATTTGGCTCTAAGCATAATAAACACACAATGGAAAATCAATTGTGTGCACTGTTGTACATGATTGAACTAAGAATCAATGAATGCTGAATCCACTGATAACAAAAATTGGTAATAATTCCCAAGAACTTCAATTTGAATTTGAAAATTATTCCAAACTTTCAGCTCATACTGACTGAATTGTCACAAAATTATCAACCCAAACAGCATAAATATGAAATGCCTATGTTCACAACTCAATTGAAGAAAACAAATCCCTTTTTTTTTTCATTAAACATCAATCCAGAACAAACAAATCTGCAAGTTATTCAGCCAACCTAATCAACACTGAGAGAGAGAGAGAGAGAGATTGGTACCTGGGTAGTTTTTGATGGATGTAGAGAATGAAGAAACGGATGGATGAGGTGGAAGATAAGGTAAACCAGCTGAACAGCTGATGGTTTTGGCAGACGAGGTCTTGCCACTAGCATTGAAGATGCACTTGCAGCTGCATACATAGTTGCCATTACTTACTTCTTCACTTAATCTCTCCCTCTCTCTGTACTTGTTTTCTCTTTTCTCTTGGTTTTCTCTAAGATTTTTCACTAAAACTTCTTTAAACAACACAAAAATGTATGACCATTCATTTTGTTTATCCACACAAAATATTTCCCTCTCTTTCTCTCATGCAAATTATGCCACCAATTCATGACACGTGGTACAAACCCATGCTCTGATTGGTTATTCATCTATCAAGAATCCTCCCCTTTACTATGCCCTTGCTCTTTGTCTTTAAATGAAGGAATATCTCTAGAATACCAAATGGAGTTGTGGTTTACATTTTTATAGCTTAATGGACAGAAAAAGAACCCCAAAAAAGGTGGATGTTGTGGCATACGCGTGCTACTTGTGTGTAGGTATGCTTTGCATAATGCATCAGCCTTGACCCACAAAACTGGGTGTCCTTCTGTGACAAAGAATAGGCAGAGAAATGTATACAACTTAACATTTACAGGAAGACTATGGTGGTTCAAATGTGTGCCCATGGCTGGCAGACAGCCTGTGCTACATCATCGCGATGACTCCTGTTCAGCTTACAGATTGGCAAAATCTGTTCTTCAATTCAACGGCACCTGGAGAAAAATTGAGACTTGGTAGACAGTTTCCAATTCCATGCCAAACATCTCTGCACACCTTGTCACCGCGTTCAATCTGTTGAGTTCTGCACCGTAGAGTAGTCTCTATCTCAATGAAGCATTGCTCAGTTGCTTAATCTGGAAAAATGACTTACGGTGGAGTGAACGCCTACAGGCAATGAAGAGATTACCATGACAGTTAGGTATCTTTGAGTAAAGGGATTACCAGTAATCCCCACATGAGCATTCCCCAATCCTAAAATGATGAAACCGGTTAGTGTCACGAGCAATGATTTCACGTTCAGTGATCTTGAGATAAGCTTAGCGGCAATATGACAGTCGCCACAGATACGTAGGTTCTTGGTAATCCTGATAGGTGTCCCTGGCTCTGTATTTATCAATGCAAAAGCAATAGCTAACTTCTCACTGTGGATTGCTAAGTGGCCTTCTTTTCTTCATCCTCCACATCATGGAGAGCAGAATCTGTCTCAGGAACATAACCTAGTACTTTCATCTTACCAAATAATACATCTAACTCGCATAAATTTGTTCTGATTGCGGATGCGAGCGGTCTCCAACTAGAAAACTATAAACCTTATTAAAGCTCAACATCGCTGCAACCAGGCAGCTTCTGGATTCCTTTACTCTTCATAATCAACCGATAGTTGTAACATTTTCAAATCTACCAGCTTTTGCATATATATTCGATAACAACACATAATATCCAGCCTGCTCGGGAGACAACTGGAAAAGACGGGTCCGGCAGCAACTAGCCCTATCTCCATATTGGAGTGAACTCTGCAAGCACTTAATAAAGCGCCCCAAATTCTCTCATTTGGTTCCAGTGGCATCTGCTTGATAAAATCACAAGCTTCCTCGACATTCCCTGCACGACCTAAAAGATCAACCATACAAGAATAATGCTCTATTCTTGGGACTATTTTGTATTCATCAGTCATCACTTTATAGTAATGCCGACCCTCTGTCAATAAACCAGAATGGCTGCAGGCAGACAAGACAGAAACAAATGCAATTTGATCTGGAATTAAACCCGAATTCAGCATTTTTGAGAAAAGACCAACAGCATCACGACCTTGACCACTCATACCATATGCAGAAATCAGGGAAGTCCATGTAACAATATCCCGGTTTCTCATCTGAACGAAAATTTCTCTGGCTTCTACTAAACTTCCACATTTAGCATACATATCAATCAAAGCATTCTCCAGGACCAAATTAGGAACAAGTTTTTTCCTGACGACGTATTCATGTATCTTTTTTCCTTGCATGAAAGCTGATAAATCCCCACAAGCAGGAAGAATACTAGCAATAGTAACAGCATTAGGTTCTATCCTGTCAATTCATCTGGGAATAAAGCTCGAGCGCTTCATTAGGGCATTGAATTGTTCACATATACGGCTATCATCACATTCCAAGAAACCAAACCCTTATCTGACATTTCATCAAACATTGCCTTAACAAAAGAAATATTTTCAGATGAAGTACTTGTTATAGCTGGTGAGAGACTAGCCATAGTTCCAGCATCAGGCTTTAGTCTTTCTAACTTCATTTCCTTACAGATTTCCAACGCCTCATTGAACTGCCCATTTTGCGCGTACCCAGCAAACTATAGAATTCAAGAAACAACATCTCTATTATTCATATGATCAAGAACATTCCGAGCTTCAACTAGGCAATCACATTTCCCGTACATTGCAATTAAGCCATTCCCAACAAACAGATTTGAATCAGTCCAACTTTTATAACAGCACCATGAATCTGAATCCCAACCCGTAAATTACTCGAGCCGGAGCAAGCCTTCAGCACACAAGGGTATGTGTAATTATCAGGCTGAATCCCATGACTAGATATGTTCTTAAAAATCGACAGACTGTCTTCAAAGCGATTATTGTTAACATAACTTCTGATCATGACATTAAAAAAAACGACATTTTATCAGGAATTTCATCGAACAGCTGACGGGTAATTGCGGGTTGTTTACAAGCAGAGTAAGCTCTCATCAGTTTAAGACCCAAAGATGAATTCGAATTCAATTGATCGTTAACTATGATCTTTGAGTGAAGCTTCCTTAAGGTTGATATATCTGGGTTTCTATCTAAAATCTGACTACACAACTCTTCAGTCAAAATTGGTATCTCTGGTTTTGTGATTCTCAAGGAGAACTGAGCGGATGTTGAAAAGTTTCGAGCAACCGAGCTAAAGACTGTCATAAATTTTGATTTATATAAGATCAAATTTGCAATCATCCTTTATAACATAAAAAAAAAAAAAAAAAAAAAAAACTCTATTCTACAGAATTATATCATCCTTAGAACAGTTTCCTCCATATCTCAATTTCCCACTATTTTTGCCTTCATTATTTTTTTCTTTCAATGCAAGTTCATGAAAAGATTTTATTGGCACACCTTGGTGAAAAAGATCCTGGCAAGTTTTACACCTTTGAGTTTGTGGAAATAAGGCTTTGCTTCCTGTTTAACTATAGCCATAGACGGCAAGGGGTACCATTCCATATTAGGACAAACATATCTTGACCGATCTTGAGCATCAGATCACTTAAATGGTATCCCCTGCTATTCTTTTACTCGGGTGGCAAGAAAGGATATTTGTTTAAAAAAATCGATAGCTATTGTAACTACTGGAAATCCATTAGTACACCCAAATGATTAATATGACAATTCTAAGACATTATTCAACGAACGACGCCCAAGTGATTAATATGACAATTCTAAGACAACATTATTCGACGAACGAAATTGAAATCCTTCTTTATTTATATACTCCTCCGTTCAATAATAAATGGGATTTATAAATAGATGTTTAAAAAAATAGTATGGTTTCCTAATTTGAAAAGTCGAATGTTCTTTAGTTTTCCTAACAGCACTTTCTCTTAACTTCTTTTCACAAGTGTCATGTGGACCATTTCACTTTACTTTACTTGTGACAAGTGTTATGTGGACCATTTCACTTCACTGCTTTTATTGACAAGTGTCATGAGGACCACTTTCAATGATTAGTTCTCTTAATTTCCTTAATTTTCTCTAAAAACAAAACCAGTCTATTAATTAGGAACAGAGGGAGTAGATTATTAAGGTGATGATGATGATATTACAAGTATGAAAACTCACAAGAATCCTAACTTACTTTCTCTCAACCTGACCTCTCCCCAATACAAAAAAGCCAACCCCTTTTACAATGAACCAAGGTCTCTATTTATAGGCAAAACTGTGTAGTGGATTACAGCTCATTTTACTTCGCGGATAGTCACACACTTCACGTGATTCTGCTTTTTACTTCGCCCAAACCATTTTCAATAAAGTTATCTCATTCTTTTCGCATAATTCGTAACTGTGTCGATGGGGCCTGTCCCATTTCTTGCTTAGCAATTCATCTTCGTCTGGATCTATTACTTACTTCGCTTCATAACTTGTTCTTCGTCAGTTATCTTCTCGCCCAATCGTCTTTATCTCGCATGTTGGTTATTTATGTACATTTCACAGATCTCTATTCAGAAGGAATTCATACTTCACAGATCTAATATTCATAAAACTAACTCTGACACTTGATTTGACTTGTCACTGACATTCTCCCTCGGGGTTGATAAAAGATCTTCTGTCTAAGATTTACTTCGTTTGCTTCGTGCAACTTCGTTCGACCACGTGGCGAGCACGTTTTCTGTACCTACAGCTATATTATAAAAATAAAATAAAAATAGATTGATCGAGTTTAAAAAAATTGAAGCAAAATTGAGGGAGTCAAGTCCAATTTATACGGTGTAATAAAGTCATGTGAAAATAAAATAGAAGATCCCACCGTAGAAATTTTCTTTTAGAAGCAACTCCCTCATAGACCAACATACAATTGCAAGATAATTGCTTATGTATATTTTCTGTAAACCCAAAGGAAAAAAATAGTAAGACGAGAAAAGTCGGAATTAGGTTTAATCCGTTTGTAATTCTTTGTACCCGTTTCCTCCAACGTCTAAATTTGTAACTATTTTATTTTATTTTTCCAATAACTTCTTTGCCAACTAGTTTTATCACTGAGAACAGAATAAAACATCAGGCAATTGCATAATTTATAAGTTCCAAAATCTCTATTCTCTGTCATGAAACTTGTATCATACACTATTGAATCTGAATGTCATGATACTACTTACAAAATTTCAAAATAGGCTAAAAAAATATTAAAAAAATGATAATATACCTTTTTCACAAACGAAGAAAATATTTAAAAAAATAAATAAAGTGTACATGATTATTTAGCATACAAAGGCCTTCTTTTTAAATCTTTAAACCTTTTGCTAACAACTGAATTCATTGCACTTAATGTTAAAAATTATTTTGACCCTTAGTTCTAGGAAATTACTCATTAAAATTACATGTCAAAAGAAGATAGTAAATAAACATGGATTTACTAGATAATGGATATATGATGAATAAATTACAGTAAAAGAACTTACAAATTAATGGTTTCACCGAGATCAAGTTAGTAACGCTATGAACAACACACCTAGGTTCAAACAATCTTACAACTCTGTTTTATCTTGTTTTTATTTAAAAAATATATGTCTTAAAAAAAAGACACAACAAAGAAATATGTATTCCTCGCATCGTATTAGTGTCATGAATTTTGGTAGCGAGGCAGTGGGGGTAAAGGGAGATCTGTCATCCCTCCTTAATCTTTTTGGGCTACAAAAATCTTACAACTTTTTTTTTATATATATTTTATTTAAGAAACAATGGTTATATTCAAGAAAAAAGACATGTCCTAGTGGTCTATTTTTTACAACAACATATCGGCTCATAATTCAATTTTTTAACAAAAGTATTCTCTCGGAAACTTTTACAAAATAATTAACAAGTAATATCAAGTACCAGAGTAATCTCTGGTCAGTGTAGTTCCCAAAGATGGATTTGAATTTGAATTTAAACAATCATCCACGATGAACTTCAACTAAATCCTTGTTAAGCTTATTATGTACTGTATATACTAGATTTCATTTAATTATTGATTACCCGATTACAATTGGTTTGGTATCCAAATTTTCTGCCTTGTAGTAAGGAATTTTTTTGCGGACATATGCAAAGACCGTCTTGCATACATACGTTCTAGCTAGCTGTTGATAATCAATTAAAATGGTAAACTATTGATCTTCTCAATCTAGAAATTATAAATATTTTTGGAGATGGTAAGATCTCATATAAAATTCATATTTCATTGCTTAAATTTTTAAATTCGTCAAAAACTCAACAAATAATAAATGTCTTTACAGAGATGCGCTAGACACACCCATAATTGTTGATCAGAACATTGAAATATCAATGTGATATCTTTAACCCTGAGAAATGACCATAAACTTTTACTTCTGGATCGATGAACGATTCAGTTCCCTTTTTTCTGGATTAGACCATGGATACATCTTCTCTAGCAAATTCATACCAAAACTAGATACTATGACGAAATTCCCGTACAAAACTTAATCTAAAAATTAAGCATATTGGATTCCAACATCTCGCTAACAAAAAGCTTTATTTGTTTCTTGCGTGCACAATTTTTTTTACCGGAAACAAATACCAAGTACACAAACAAAATAACAAAGCAGGAAAAAAAACCACAGAAATAAAGAAAACAGAGAAAAAATTCATTCTTTTACCTCAGACTAATTTCACGTCATTCTATTATTCTCTAATACTTTAAGAATTGCAAAACTTATTCCTGATAATTTGATAGAGGTATTAGATGGCTAAAAAAGATGATTAAACCACATATCAAGCTAAAAGAATTAGTTGTTAAATATTACTTGTTTTAGAGACTACATAGACTATATAACTTTTAAAATTTCTATAATAGTTTCCTCCGATATCTCAATTCTGAATTATTTTTTTTTCCAATTCGATCTTACACCGAGGAGTTTTTATTTAAGCAACATTAAAAAATATTATATATATGTACAATTTTTAAGGTGAGTAAAACCCATTCACACGGTATTCCCACATATATATATATATATATATATATATGTATATATGAGAATACCATGTGAATGGGTTTTACTCACCTTAAAAGTTCTACGCATTAGACTTGCGTGCAAGAATGCTTCTTTTGAATGTTCTCACGCAAATGAAGTTTTATTTTCATTTTACTTATTTTATTTTATGGACTTGAAGACGAGCTATGGTTCCATGACTGACCCATCTAAGCACGCTAATTAAAACCTATGTGTGTCTGTGACTGTAGTTTGTGATATCCAACCACTTGGAGCAATTGTATGCTAATTAAAACCTATGTGTGTCTGTGACTGTAGTTTGTGATATCCAACCACTTGGAGCACCATCTAATGAAGAGTATAAGTAGTTTACTTGAGTTTTTTGAGCTGCGGGTTCTTCATTTTTAGGATTGGTTTCTTCATTTTGATAAATTGGATCTTCATTTTCTAAATATTAATTATTTCACCCGTATAAATTACAGACTTATTTATTTTTAAATTTTGTGCGTAAATACATACATATATTATTAAGCAAGAAAATATTTCTAAAATACCCTTTTGATTGATTATAGTTAGTATAAGAACTATTTATAATTTGATAATTATGTTTATATTTGTTACGTAGGTGTTTTAATATGCTCTCTTTACGAAAATTTGTGATATAGTTTGAGATATAAATCACTTCTAAATTCTACTAGTTATTATCGATAAGGGTATAATTGTAAAAGAAAAAAAAACTTAAAAACCCTCCCCTCCTTGCCTTAAGAATTGTGCAAATCTAACTATGTCATTATCTATGGATGGATTGAGGGAGTATTTTTCTTTTACAAAATTCTTTAATGGCTTTGTGATTCGTGGGAAGAGTACAATGGATTACAATCTTGTGGATATTGCAAAATGGCGGATAAAGGCAAAAAAGTTACTTATGGTTCCTATGAATCTCGATTTGCCAATCTCGGGACAAAATATACATATATGAACCAGATACGCTAATTTGGCGAGTAATCATATAAACCGAACTCACAACAAATACATATATTGGAATTAGCATGTCTTAGTATTCTTGTTTAATAATTCACAGGTAACCCACTAGGATTGTTAAAACACCACAAAGGCACAAACGAGAACTACGGACTCATCAATGCTCATAGTAGTGAGTATTACATGACTCACTCACATATGGTCCCAGACACCACAAGAATACTCTCAACTGATTACACAAGACTCGCAACTGATCGGTCATACTAACGGTAATACTTGATGTAACCTAGTGTGTATATCTTATCTTCTGTTATGATTGCAATCTAGGTAGTTTAGGTTGATGTATATCTCTTTCTATTTGTAAAGTATATATAGTTCCAGTGAACATAATGAGAAGTTAAGTTCCATTGCACCAAATCCTAGATGGTCAGAGCCAGAACTTCCGACTGAAGTGTTCGAAGGTAATTCTGTGTGGATCTTTTTTCTATTCTCTTTTACTTTTTACTTTTCATAATGACCGGAGAACAACCCATTTCTGAACCATCTTCTTCAATCAATTTGGACGCAGCTTCATATCGTGATCCGTATTTTGTGCATCCGTCGGACAATCCCAATGTTGTTCTTTGTAGTCCGCCATTAAATGGTGATAATTATGTATCGTGGAAGATAGGAATGATGAGAGCTTTGCGTGTGAAGAACAAGATTGGTTTTATTGATGGATCTATTTCTAAACCAACTGATCCGGATAAACTTGGCGAATGGATGCGAGCAGATGGTCTTGTCATTGGTTGGATACATGTTGTTATCCTTCCTAGCATTAAAGATAGTGTTTCTTATGCTTCTACTGCTTTTCTTCTATGGAAAGATCTTGAGAATAGACATGTTGAATCTTGTGCTCCAAAGTCTGATCAATTGAAACAACAACTTGCTTCGTTAAGAAAGATGGTTCGTGCTTAATGATGTTTTATGGTCGTCTTAATTGCTATTTGGGATGAGATGGATTCTATAATACCTGTAAGTACTTGTATTTGTGCTAATGCCAAGGATGCTATTGATCATGTCAACCAAGATAGGGCTATGGAATTCTTGCAAGGTCTTCATGATAGGTATGCTGGTAAACGTTCTAATATTTTGCAGCGTATTGAGTTTCCACCGTTGTTAACTATTTATAACTTAGTCCATCAAGAGGAGGTCTAACAATCTTTGGCTAATCCTATTCCGATTGTGGAATCTGCTACCCTTGCTGCTACTCTCCATGAAGGTGATAACTCTTCCAAAACTAACAAAAAAAAGAGTTATTATTGTGATTATTGTCATAAGGATGGTCATAGTACAGACCGTTGTTACAAACAGTATGGTTATCCACCAAAACATAAACGCAAGGATGGCGCAACTTTAGCTACCACTTTTGTTGTTGCTCAAGGTGTGCTACATCAACAACATGATGAATACCAAGGGATTGTTTCTCCACAAACTACTTCTGCTCCTCTTTTCCCCGGATTGCTCGCTGACCATTTGGCTCGCTTGGTCGCTTGCTACGACCCTTCCTACCACACCACGAACAACCTAAAATGAATCTCGCAAGTACGTTTTTATGCTCCTTTGATACCGAATGGATTATTTATAGTGGTGCTACCCACCATGCCTGTTCATCTCTAAAATTCTTTTTCACTTATAACATTGCACCGCTTAATATGGGTGTTTTATTGCCTGACGGTACAAGGGCTTTGGTTTCCCATATTGGTACTGTTAAGCTTTCTCCTTCTTTGATTTTAAGGGATGTTTATTATTTACCCAGTTTTAAATATTACCTCATTTCAGTGAACAGGTTATGTTCTTCTTCGAATTGTGAAGTTATTTTTTCTCACGATTCTTGTCGTTTTAAGGACCAATCGACGACGAAACTTATTGGTCAGGGTGATTTGGTTTCGGGCTTATATCAGCTGCGCTCTTCTTCTGTGCTTTCCTTTATGAAAAATAATCCTTTTGATCCATGGCATTTTCGCCTAGGACACCCTAGTTTAGGTCGTTTTCGCTTTCTAGTTAATCTTTTAATTATATGCATTCTAATCTTGATTCCAAGTGTATTGTCTGCCCTATGGCAAAACAATCTCGTTTACCTTTTAATGCAAGTATTACTTCCAGTGTTTATCTTTTTGAATTAATACACTGTGATATTTGGGGACCTTTTATAGTCCCTTCGTTGAATGGTGATCGTTATTGTTTAACCATTGTGGATGATTTTTCTCGATGTACTTGTATTTTTTTGATGAAATCGAAATCCGAGACACTGAAATATTTGTTCTATTTCTTTAATCAAGTTATTACCCAATATAAGAAACATATCCATAAAGTATCTTCAGGTTCTGGTTCCGTTATAATTTCTGACCTTCAAAAATTTCGATCGGATAATGGATTCAATTTTGTCTAAGGAACTTCAAGCCTATTTTACTAAGATGGGAATTATTCACCAACGTAGTTGTGTTTCTACTCCACAACAAAATGGTGTTGTTGAAAGAAAGCATCGGCAGTTACTTGATGTTGCTCGTGCTCTTCGTTTTCACTCTAATCTTCCTATTCAATTTTGGGGAGAATGTTTGTTGGCTGGTACTTTTCTTATCAATAAAATGCCAACACCATTGTTAAATCGTCTGTCACCCCATGAAAAATTACTTGGTGTACCTCCTGATTATTAGGAAAAATATCGTTTGGTCCTTTTTTAGGTGGGCCCATGTCTGTTTGGTCCTTTGGTCAAACACCTTTACTATTTGGGCCATAAATATTTAAAAATATTAAACTAACAAAAATACCCTTCCGTGTTAATTTTTACTTATTTTCTTGTAGCACTTCATTTCAGAAATGAAGTCCATATAAAAACCTAAAAAAACGGACTTCATTCCAGAAATGAAGTCCATATAAACCCTAAAAAATGTACTTCATTCCAAATGAAGTCCATATAAAACTTAAAAAACAAGACTTCATTCCGGAAATGAAGTCCATATAAAAACTTAAAAATGATTCATTCCAAATGAAGTCCATATAAAAACCTAAAAAAGCATTCATTCCGCACTGAAGTCCATATAAAAAACTTAAAAACAGACTTCATTCTAAATGAAGTCCATATAAAAACCAAAAACGACTTCATCGCAGTAAATGAAGTCCATATAAAAAACCTAAAAAAACAGAGACTTGCCCGGAAATGAAGTCCATAAAAACCTAAAAAAAAGACTTCATTCCGTAAATAAAGTCCATATAAAAACCTAAAAAGGACTTCATTCCAAATGAAGCCCATATAAAACCTAAAAATGCACTTCATTCCGAAATGAAGTCCATATAAAAACCTAAAAAACCGGACTTCATTCCAAATGAAGTCCATACAAACAAGAGTGCTTTTTGTTGTTCGTCGTCTTATCGCTTCCAAAAACAGAAGAACAAAGAATAATCGTTCATTCCAAATCATTATCTTTGTCGTCGTAAATCATATTCAAGAACACATCCGTATTCATCGTCACCAATATGATCGGCGGCCCCGCCAGATTCAAGAGAGAAACATCATCATATTTTTCGTCTACAACTACCAAAATCTACATATCAAAATCACGATCAAGAAAATAGAGAGAAGAAGAAAAGAAAACAGATCAATAGTAGCAAACATTATCGTATTCATCGCCTACTGATCAAAGAAAAATCAGTATTGATCATCACCGACACGAGTTCATCTTCATCAACAACATCAGCAGATTTGGTTCGTCATCAAACAACAGCAGCAGCAGATTTGGTTCGTCTTCAACACGAGTTCATCTCATTAACACGAGCAGCAAAACATCATTCTTCATCTTCATCTTCATCTTCAAAAGCTTCATTGTCGTCTTTTAATCTTCATCTTCATCTCAACCAATGAACAACATTTCAGATCTAGAAAAAAAGATGAGAGAGAAAGTAAATCTGAGAATCATTTATTCTCTCTTACTTTTTGACTATATATATGGTCCTTATCCAAAAGGGTATTTCTGCCACTACAAGGTGACATTTACATCATCCATGACATCAGCCTAGGACTATAATTTATATTACCAAATAGGACCAAACAGACATTTGACTTGGTCAAATGGACTAGACTCTCTCTAATATATTATTCCTAGGACCTAATGGTATTTCCTACCTGATTATTCTATGTTGCGTGTATTTGGATGTTTGTGTTTTGCTCGGAATACTAACATCAAAAATAAATTTGATCCTCATGCATCACCTTGTATTTTTCTTGGATATCCATTTGCTCAAAAAGGATATATAGTTTATGATATTCAATCACGTCATAAATTTATTTCGCGTGATGTTGTTTTTCATGAGAATGTTTTTCCATTTGATGAAGCTAGTTTTTCTAACCCCTCATATAATGTCTCTACATCTTCCATTGAAGATGATTTCTTTTTGGATCTTCCTCCTTGTCCCAGTACACCTTTATCACAAACTCCACCAACTTTACAATCTTCACATGTTTTAGTTCCACCTACTTCCGCCACTTCCCCACCAACACCTTCACATGGTACTGATACTTCAGATACAATTAATGAAATTAATCGAACCTTACCAAACGACACATTTGGTTCTGCTACTTCCACACCACTACCTGCAAACAGTGCTACTCCATCAATTTTACCACCACCTACTCAGTCTGTTCAACCTATCCCACAACACCAGCATGAACCAGCTCTCACCAATGATCCTCCTACGATGCTCCAGCTTTTGCGACGGCCCGATTGGGCCGCATCGTCCACCATCTTATTTAGCCGAGTATGATTGTTCTTTTGTCATGTAAACAGTCTCACCCTTATCCTTTCACAAATTATTTGTCGTTTGAGAACGTTAGTTCATCTCACAAAGTTTTTCCTGATCGGCAGATTGAATATAGTTGAGCCGACTTCATTTAAGGCTGCGATGAAGTGTCCAAAATGGCGTGCTTCCATGGCTCGTGAAGTGCAGGCATTAATAGCCAATAACACTTTTACGCTGGCTTTTTTACCTCCCTAGTAAGACCACTGTTGGTTGTAAATGGGTTTACAAAATTAAGTACAAATCCGATGGTACCATTGAGCGGTACAAATCTCGTTTGGTTGCAAAGGTTTACACTCAACTTGAAGGGGTGGATTATAACGATACCTTTGCACCTGTGGCAAAACTTGTTACTGTCCGAGTTTTGCTTTCTTTAGCTTCTGTTAAGGGATGGCATTTGCATCAACTTGACGTAAACAATGCATTTCTTCAAGGGGATCTCAATGAAGAGGTTTACATGAGTTTTCCCCCTGGATTTTCTGCTTCTCCTGGTCAAGTTTGCAAATTAAATAAATCTATATACGGTCTTAAATAAGCTTCTCGCCAATGGTTTGCAAAATTTTCTTCCACATTAATTTCTAAGGATTTCAACGATCTGTGCGATTATTCGTTATTTACTCTCCATCGTGGTTCTTTATCATTTTATGTTTTGGTCTACAGCGACGATATTGTGATTACTGGCAACGATTCTGAGGCTATTTCACGTTTAGAAACTTTATTTTCAATTAAAGACCTTGGACGCTTACAATATTTTTTGGGAATAGAGGTTTCCCGGGATTTTTCTTTGTCAGCGTAAATATACTCTTGATATTTTGCGTGATCGGGCTTAACAGGAACGAAGCCTTCACCTTTTCCGGATGGAACAACATCTGAAATTACTACCTACAGATGGTGATCCTTTTCATGACCTGTGCAGTATCGACGCCTTATAGGTTGTCTTCTCTGTCTTACAAGAACTGTGCCCGACATTACTTATGCGGTTACTTATTAAGTCAATTTTATCGTCTCCTCGATCTGTGCATCTTTATGCCGCTTTAAGAATTCTTCGGTATCTAAAAGGAACTATAGGGCATGGAATTCTTCTATCCTCTGGTAGTTCTTTATCGTTACGAGGTTTTACTGATTCAGATTGGGTTGGTTGTCCTACCACACGTCGTTCAACAACAGGATATTTTGTTTGGCTAGGTGATTAATCATATTTCTTGAAATCCAAGAAGCGTGCCCACTATCTCTCGTTCATCCGCGGAGGCGGGAATACGATCTTTAGCTAACTTAACCGCTGGACTTCAGTGGTTGAGTTACTTGTTTACTGACCTTCGCATTTCATTTGTTTCTCCTGTTCCAGTTTATTGCGATAGTCAAGTTGCTTTACACATTGCCAATAATCCCGTTTTTCACGAACGCACGAAACACATTGAGATAGATTGTCATTTTGTCCGTGAGAAAATCCAGCGGAATCTTATTCGTCCACAACATGTAGCTTCATTGTCTCAACTCGCTGATATCTTTACGAAGCCTCTTGGTGCAAACCAATTCAAGAAGCTAGTGAGAAAGTTGGGCATCTGTCACATTTCTTCACCTGCTCCAACTTGATGGGGTAATGAGTATTACATGACTCACTCACATATGGTCCCACACACCAAAACAATACTCTCAACTGATTACACAAGACTCGCAACTGATCGCTCATACTATCAGTCATACTTACTGTGACCTAGGATGTATATCTTATCTTCTGTTATGATTGTAATCTAGGTAGTTTAGGTTGATGTATATCTCTTTTTATTTGTAAAGTATATATAGTTCCAGTGAACATAATGAGAAGTTAAGTTCCATTGCACCAAATCCTTGACATAGTCCTAGGAATGTTAATAATTTGGAACTGGTTATTATGACAGTTTCCTCCACCATCTTATTTTTTTCACTAGTTTTGCTTTCTTTCAAGTGACTTATTCTTTCCACGAGGGTTATTTATTTATTCCATGGAGGATAAAACATCTTGAGCTGAGTATATATATAAATATTAGGATTCATCGCCTATTACTTACATTGTTAAACTTGCATGTAATGATGATGTTGTTCACCAGAGTTTCATGTTAGTGTCATATAATACTTTTGTGATTATTTCTTCGTATTTCTTTTTGAAACTAAAACTTTCGTTATGAACTGGAACTGTTACATGAGTCATTGTTGTTTAAGCCTCAATGCCATGATATGCTTCACCTGAATTCACACGTTAAAAGATTTTCCTTTTTAAAAAATTGACACTCAATGAAAAGTGGAAGTCCTCAACATTGAGATTAGCTACTATTTTTTGGGGGTCTACATGTAAACATTTGGCAGTGAATGTTGTAAAGGTACACCACCTTTAGTTTGGTTTACAAAAGTATTATTACTACCCGAAAAAATTTGGATTTTCTCTTCGAAGTACTGAATCTCCATAATCACCACGGATAGCCGAACTCCTCATTTTTTTTAGGATTGTCTGTGTGTCTTGATATATCAACCGCCTCATATAGTTTCAAAATTGCTCATAACAGTTACGTCCATCATCTCTAATTTTAATTAATATTTTTCATTTAATCAATTGTTCGTATACCCACAAATAGTGTATATAACTTTGCGTGTCAATTGATGATAATACAGTCTGAGCTTTAAGTGTATATATAAGTCAGTGTTGGTCTTTAAAGTAACAATGTCAGACATACGTTCCTTCTTGCTTTAGCAAGGTCTTCATCATTCAAGCTAATTTCTTCTTAAACTTGAGTTTTTTCTTGTCAACCAACTTGTTAACTAATTTAGTTTGACAATTAACTTCATGATACCACTCACCAAAACTTACATTCCTCATAAATTCAGTTTCATCCCAGTTCGATCATACTGAATCGAATTTGATTTTTTTTTCAAAGTTGTTTTGAAGTGCCCCCAATTATCGTAAAACTCTATCAATTCGATTCAAACATATGAATTTCGTCTTCTATACTTCAAATAAAACAAAAGCTTTATTCATACTCCGTACATCTGCCTAATTCTCCGATTTTAAGCAGATGTTTGAGCTTTGCGATGCACAACTTTCGTTAATCTGACACTCATTGCTCAGAGATAAAACAAATGAAGCTCAACATTCCTTAGACCTACACCAATTGCTCAGAGATAAAACAAATGTCGCGCACGAAAAGTGGTGGACTTGTTGAAAAATGGCGGCTAATTGTAACATACTTAATTACGATTTATGATAGTTATCTTGAGAACTACTCTTTTATACTTTTGAAAATCAGATAAACACACTTAATTACGATTTTTATTAATGTTTCTCGAGAATTATTATTTTATACAATTGGAAATAAAATAGCAGTTGAAAGGAAATTAAACTAGCAGAAAGGATTTTCCACTATAGCAATAAGTTGTGGCAATTGTCTTGTTCAAGTTAAATCTTAATGAGGAAAACCCTTAGCGATTCTTTTTATTATGGTATATAGAGGAACATTTTAGAATTGTCCAAATACCATAAACAAGAACTTGTTTAAAAATCTTGATTTCCAAAGCTTCTAATAAAATTCCGTGGCTTCCAATTTTCTGATAATAGTTTTCTCCCACATCTCAGCAATTTCAACCACTTTCTTCTTACATTTGATTGAATTTCTTCTTGCAGAGAGCTTCTATCTTTTTGTACTGTAAGTAATAAAACATCTCGGGCTAAGTGTATTTATGAATAGTGGGTCATGACATAAAACTGACATTTCTGAAACCAGTATTCTGTGACGTTGCTTAATCTACTGTATGTAATAAAACATCTCCGGCTAAGCCTATTTATGAATAGTGGGTCATGACATAAAACTGACATTTCTTAAACCAGTAATCTATGACGTTGCTCAACGAAAGTTTCATGTTAGGTTTTCGTGATTGGGTTTGGTAAAAATTTCTTCTCGAAACTAAACTTTTATTATCCATTGAATTTTCAAGATCTATTGTTGTGTAAGTCTTATAGGGTGTTTGGATAGATATAGAGAAGTTGTTTTTTGATTTAATTAAGTCGAAAAGCCAAAAATTAGTTTGGATACATAAATCTAAAGTATTTTATTTTAAAAGAAAATTGCGAAGAAAATTAATTTTGCTTCGACTTTGGGATTGATTTATGTTTCCGGTGAAGCAGAAGTGGAGTATAGATATCATTTGTGCAAGTAGATCAAGCATCTTCAAGTTTTAAAGTTCCTTATAACAGTTTACTAGAGTATGTATAGTCTTCCATTATTTTTGTTAATTTCCATTTGATTTTTTTTGTCTGCATTTGATAATTGTTTCCTTAAAAGCAGAAGTGAAAACTTCTAGGAGAACAATTACTTCGAAGAAGAAATTGCGAGAGAGGGTGAACTAAAACAAATGAAGAATCAAAGAGAAAATTTTTGTGGTTGCATGATTTCCTACAACCACACCCTCCAAGATTATACAATGCTCTAATCAAATTCCATGATCAATTAACAAAGTTTTTTTTTTTTCTGAAGAATCTTATAAGAGTAATAAGAATACAAGAAAATCAAAATAGCTCTAGATTTTCTCTCTCATATTTGTTCTCCTCTAACTCTCTAAAAAGATCTCTCTCCTCTCAACTCTGCTTGGTCCTTTATATAGGATATTACATAGTGGATGACAGCTAAGCCGGCTTTTATTTTCTGGATCTCGATCTCAAGTCATTCTCGCAAGCTTACAAGGGTTTTCTTCGCAAGTTAATCTCGATCTTCGCAGAATCTTCAAACTTTCCTCATGATTAAGCTGACGTCATTCGCTACATCACTTCTCTAACACTCTGCAATGGTCTTCGCAACCATCTTTTAGTTAAAACTTCGCTGAGACATAACTGTTGCGATATTCTGCTCCTACATCTTGCCTCTTCTCATGTCTTCTCTGCGAAGAAGATAATGATATGAGAATTTCTATATTTAAATGCCGCATCCACTCATTTTTGCCTATCCTTTTCCACCGACAACCTTCCTTGATTCCATTTATTTCTTGACACATCTTTAGTAACCGTCATTTCTTAACCGTTCACATCATCTCTTCGCATTAATGAGTTTATCTTCTCGAGATTTCCTTCCCTCTATATATATCCTTCTTTGTCTTCTTTTGCTTTCTTTTTACTTTTCCTTTTATTTTCTCTGCAACTTTTCTTCATTGTTCTTCCGCAAGTTCCGCTTCTGCTACTGCAATTCTTTAAGTTCTTCTCCCTTTTGATCTTTATTTCTTCTTCATTCCCATACTCAAAAATGCCTCCAAGTGGTCGTAAATATGGTAGTGAATTTGAAGAAATTCAAAAAGACTTTAAAGAGAAAGGTTTTACATTATCCACCATTCCTGATCATGGCCCTAAATCCATTCTTTCTTTAAATTATTTTCTCGATCATCGGTGCGGAATGAAGAAATTATAGTCTCGCTCGGTCAACTTCTTGCTGGTCTCTCTAACCCTCTTTATAACCCTAGTTTTCCCTTGTTTTACGAGATCTTTTCCCATGCGAATTTTTCGCGAGCCATCTATTAATTGTGTGGAGACTGCATCCGACTTATACTTGAGTTTGCCTATCGTGGTGCAGGCTTGGGGTCTCTTTATCCATCGAAAATTAGAGATCCTAAATTCGCTGACTTAGAGATCATCCCTGAGAAATATACCGTGGAAAGTTTCTTCGAGAATTATGAAGTAATCACTATGAAGAAAGAAAACACTCGTTGGGGATTTCGTTTGAAGAGGGAGAGAATGTTGCCACGAAAAATGTTAATGCAAGATATTGATTGGCATTCCGGCCCTGATAAAACTCCACGCCAATCAAAAGATGACAAATAGTGCGTCTTTCCATTGACTCTGAAGGGACCTTATATCTCTGTTTCTAACATGCTACCTGAAAATTTCGCTGTGTATCAACCCTGGCTATTTAAGTGGCCCGAAAAGAAAGCAGAGGTATGCTTCCAAACTTCGCTCAGTGTGTGATTCTCCATTTATTCCTATTCCATTCTTTTCTTATCTTGCGAAATTTTTAGATTGCGAAGCTGACAAAATATTACAACAAATCTGGGAAAGCAAGCGTCTTAACGGCATTGCGTGCGATCACGGATGAAGTAAGAAATACTCTTTTGTATTATTATAAAAATATTGTTGCCTCTATTTCTTACCTTCATGCGTGTACGCAGGTTGAGATTGGAGTTGTTCAAGAAGTTGAAGGACCTATCAAGGTTGCAAAAATTACATGCAAGGATAAAGGTATTCTTCGCAAGAAGCAAAGAAACGAAGAATTCGCTCTCCCTCTCCTTCAAATCTTCAATCAGATAAAAGTATCGATGAAGAAGTTGAGACTTCTTTCGCAAATGAAAGTTCTTCTCCTGAATCATCTATGGCGCAATTATCTAGCATATTCTATGATTCTCTACAAGGAATAGGCAACATTCCTTTAACTAACACTTGTCGGGCACTTGCGAACATATGTGATGCCCCTCTTTTAGATGATAATGAATCCCTTCGCGGTGTTTCTAGATCAGTTACTCCAAGTTTCCTAAACTCGCTTGGTATTCTGGTAAACCTTCATTCCTCTAATTTGCTTTTAATTATAATTCAAAATTTATACCTTAGTTTGATTCTTCTTTTTACTCTTTCGCAGGATGGAAAGGCTTCTTATGCAGTTTCCTATGACTTAGTTAAGAGATGTGAGATCTTTGAAAAGAATAACTCCAAGATTAATAAGATGGCGAGGAGTCTCCAAAGAAAAAATGAAGAACTAGAAGTTTGAGATTTCCGCACTTCGCAAGAAGAACAAACGATTAAGTAGATTCCTCCACTCAAAAATAAAATATCCAGCCTTCAACAGCGAATGACCAACTTTACGGTAAAGTAGTATTTCTTCTTCTCCTCTAATCCTTTTCCCATAGTTTTCCCTTATTTGATTAATCATTTTTGCAGATATTTACGGTGTGAGAATTAGGGTTTTGGTCCGTCGAAACCCTAATCAGAATTAAAAAAAGGTACCCTGGTAATTTTCTCGCAGACCAATTAAAGGGTTCAATAAATGTGCTTGGTTTGGACATTATTACTCAAGTTACGTGACGTCACCGTCCGCTAGGGTTTTATGATTTTACCCCTAAGCTAAAAACCACCATCAACATTAAGTCCCCCGCTTAGCTCGGAACAAAAAAGCCTTGTTGCGAGGTAAGCATATGATGGTGACAGACAAGGACGAAATCAAGATGTAAATCATTGCAAAGATGGTCAGGAAAATCCGACTAACCTTTTTGAGGGGTGAAGAGAGTTCTTGCTTCCGGTGTTGGCGGCCCTACGTAAGTTGTACAGGGGATGCAGACCGTGGAGTGGTGAGACGAAAGTTGCTGGCTTGGTCTGGCCGTACATCACCGAGGCAAAGCGGGCGCGGCCTTGGAAGGAAAAGCAAGCGCGGCTTGGAGAGGCAAAGTATGGTGGTCGGTTTGGCACGTGGGGCCAAGGGGTGGCGCAGTCTTGGGAAGGCAAGCATGGTGAATGGCTTGACACGGTTTCTATTTGTGGTAAGGAGAGTTCATGATCCCGCGTTTGGCAGCCTTGCCTAGATTTTATTGGTATAGACCGTGAAGCGGTGAGGTGAGAGGCGTCGACTTAATCGGGCTACTCATCGTCTTGGCTGGGTTAGGGAACATCATGATACTGTCTTGACGAGTTGTTGGTGTCGGCGTGGCAATCCATGGCATGGACAGCCTGGCGTGATAGGGCCAGCGGTAATGTAGTGGACGGCTTGGAATGGGACCCGTAGGCGTCAGTCGGCCTGGAATGGGAGTCGCACGCCTTAGTCGGCTTGGAATGGGAGCCGCAGGCGTCAGTCGGCTTGGAATAGGGGACGCAGGTATCGTGCGGCTTATAAAGGAGCTGTTAGCACTGGATCGTCTTTGAAATGGGAGCCGCTAGCGTAAATTTGGTGCGGCGCCGATCCGGTTGGCTTGGCATGGCGTGAGCGTTGGCTTCGGAAGACAACAACTTGCTTCATTTCGTGGGAAGGTGACGACTTTTTCGAGAGGTAAGGAGAGTTCATGATCCCCGTGTTTGGAAGCCTTGCATAGATTCTATTTGTGGTGTAGACCGTGAAGCGGTGAGATGAAGATCGTCGGCTTAGTCTAGCTATGCATCATCTTGGTCAAGTTAGGAACATCATGACGCTGGCTCGGCGAGTTGTTGGTGTGGGCGCATTAGCATGAAAGGCGCGGATTGTTGCAAAATCAACGTGGAGCGCTGCAAGACCGGCAGTGGCAAGGAAAGCGTGGATGTCTTGGGAGTGGCAAGGCTTGCTCTTGTGGGACCGATTGCCTTTCTTCATGCGCGACTTTAACAGTGTATTCTTTCCTTATTCAAAAATTTGGAAGCGTTATACCGATAAGAGAGCGTTACTTCTCCTTTCCCTTTTTAGGGTTTGTGCAATACATATATTGCTGGTGAAATTGTATCATATTCCTCTTTCCAGTTGTTCGTTGGTGAAGGTATGGTAAAGCTCGTTCCTCCTCCTGGTTTGGTATTGTGATGGAATCTCCTAGCAACGATCGTACCTCCTTTTTCCGAGAGATAAGTAGAATCCGCGATCCTTGCGCCTTGCATCTTTGCGTAAATCCCGGTATGGTTGTGCGTCTTCAGGGCTAGGCTTTTGGAACACGAGGTGGAGCTGCTAGCATAGACTTGGCATGAAAGGGACCCATTAGTACTGATTTGGCTTGGAATAGGCATGGGATGCTTGACAAAGCGTTGCCCAAGCATGGCATTGGCGAAGCAAAGGTGCGGACTGTTTACACGATGGTGGATTGTCTTCGCGGGACCGGTTGCCTTTCCTCCTCACTTAGCCAAAATAGGAAATCCTTTCCTTATCCAAATTCCGAGAGTGTTATGCTTTCGGATGGAAACTTTGCTGCCCGAGAGATTGCTGGGGAAAGTGCTTGAAGAAGCTCTGACAGAGGCCTTGGCAATTCGCGCATCCGCTTTCTATGACCAGTTTCCCCTTTTTGTTATTTTTTCTTTGTTGCATAGACGTCTTGGTGCTCTTGCAGACTTATTGTTATCTTCTTGGTATTCATGGCAAAGTTAGGGTTTCGCCAATTAGCATCCCGCTTGCGGTTTCACATCTTTGAATAAAACTTCTTATTTTAAAGACTTCTATATTCCATTAGAATATGTTGTTCGATCTTCCATTCCATTTAGAGCTCCTGAGTAATTGAATAAGGCACTTCCTGTACGTTTTCAGCTTTTCTGGTCGTGACCTGATGGTTGATCATGTCTTCTGAGCTTTGACAGTGAAAGGATTTCGTGTAGATCCCTAGTCCCCAAGTATGCTTTACATATTTCCATCTTCGTAGTGATTGCTGCTGCGGTGATGCTCTGGCTGGTATCAAAAAATGAGCGGCAATAGTTCTTGGTAGCAGATGTAATCAGAAAAGACTACATTGTGGGAACAAAGTAGGTTGGCTAGAATCGTATGGGCATCCATGGAAGTAAAAGGAGTGGCTGGATGCGTAAGCGAGCAAACTGTCCATGGTCACGAGTTTTGGCAGGATAAATCAAAAGGTGGCCATGACTATGAAGATTGGTTGGCTGCGATCATGATCCTTGACGCGGGGAGTGTGGTGGCACGACCCTTTGCAGGAAGAAGTGGTTTTGAAGCGTCTTCGGCTCTTGGAAAGGACGTTGAAACTTAAGGAGCCAAATGCTGCAGCTTATGGAGATAATGCCGAAGCGGAGCGGCTGCTGGAGCGAACGTTGAAGTGGAGCCACTTCTGGAGAGAACGTCAAAACGTCGCCTTGAAACTCTCAGAGCCTAGACGGTTACAATTTATTGGTTAGGAGTTCCTAGTTCCATCTATCGATCGTGCTTTCCAGTAGAGGTTGAGGTTTGGGAACGGCTTCCCTGGCTGGAAACAACTGCTTTCCTGATGCAGTGCGGTTGAGGGATGCAAATATGTCTTGACGTTACGCCTTGGAGAAATATAGAATATCACATAACTTTTCCTCGATTTTGGAGAAGTCGTTCCCGATCTTTCCGTGCGATGAAATTGGATTGTTGAATCCCTTCTACTGGGCGTTCAAGAGCAACGCAAGCCTCTTCATCTATAAACGCGCGTCCTGCTGAAGTGCCTTTTGTCTTTTCATCAAATCAACAGTGGTAAAAGGAGGTCAGATTCTTCCGGCTCTTCCAGTATCTTGCCCTGATGGTGGTGTAGCGTCTCTAGTGACGGTTGGAGGAAGCTTTGTATTCAATTGACAACATGTACAACGTGACTGATCATTCTGTTTCTGAGGATGTAATCTCGAGCTAGAGGTTCCATCGTGACATGTGTGTAAACTTTGAATTCAACGTTCTTTGGTTCGTTGAAGGTTTCTCTGAGGTCGAGAATTTTAAATTCGAAACATTCGAAGGTCCTTCATGGATATGGTGAAGAAGCGAGGAAGCGGAAATCGAAAAATTTCCGGGAAGGCAAGTTGAAAAAGGGGCGGCTCTTCAAAGCACGAAGGAGGCTATTGCTAAGAAGAGTAAGTCATTGTTGAAAAACTTTCCTTGAATGCATTTTTGTCTTCCGAACTTCTTATATATATATATATTTATTTATTTATTTTGTTTTTTTGAAAGGCAAATGAAACGCCTAGTTCATGGTTTTGATTTTCTGGATTTTTTGGGTTGATAGACAAGTGTTAGCTATGAGGGTTTTGGATTATTATTCGGGATGAACCGTTTTAGGATGAGGCTGTTTTTGGTTATGATTGAAAATGTTGCAGGCATCCCAGGAAAACCATGAAACTATGCGTTTGGTAGATGACATGGGATGAAACATAACATGGCTATTGGTTTTATCATTCCCGTGAAAACTCGAAAAAAAAAAAAAAGCAAACCACATATCTTGTCTAGGTAGGACTTACTTGGTTTTTTAGGTCTCCTGATGAAAATGAAACCTTCCGGGTGTAAAACCGAGTTTTATGGGAAGCACCGCCGTGATTGTGAAAAGTCCCCAGTCGTTACTGAGTTATCTGATAACCGAGTCGTTGATTCTTGGGAGGATCGTTTGCTTCTACCCTCTGGGAAGTCCCCAATCATCCCTTGTCGTTTCATGACTATAATCGGGTCTCCTGGTAACTGAGTCATCGATCCATGAGCGGATTGCCTGCTTCTACCATCTTGATGTCTGGGTCGAAGCATGAGATTGATGGTTGAAAATTGACATTGTAACCGAAAGATCAACCTCCCACTGTGGTCGCCAATTGTTTGTAGGTGAAAATGGTTTATGATGATTTTGGTAATTTTGGGTGTACGGGTGAGAAACAATTTGAACCCTAAACAATGTACTGCAAGGGAGTACTTTAGATTCGAGAGATCAATCTATACATGTCCGGCCTAAACCAAGAAATGGTCGTTCCAGACTTTCTTCGGTCACAAAGTGAAGGAGAATGGGTTGGTTTTGGGGAGGGAAGCAAGGAAAGTGATGAGACCGAATAGTTGATTACGGAAGAGTAGTTGTGTTACTACGACTTGTATCAGAAAAGTGGGAAGGCTAAAAAATGGTAAGCTAGCAAGTATTTTCTGAGTGTTGTGTATTCCCGAATGAACTTGTTTTTCGGTGGAAATAGGTAAGACCTATTTATACAAGTCGAAGTGAAGCGTACTATGGTCTCATTAAGGAATGAAATAATGGGTAAGAACTGGGAGGAGGTGGTAACCGTTAACGCATGGAATTGATGTTCCATAAAACCGTTAACGTATGGAATTGATGTTCCATAAAACTGTTAACGCATGGAATTGATGTCCCAAGAGCGTTTCACTATTAACTCCCTGTATTCACTAACCGCCTCACCCTTATGACACTTCCATATGAAGGGCGTAGTGTACGCCGTACGCTGTAAACCGCCAAACCAATTTCCAAAGAGGATCCCCCAGTTTGTGATATGTGTTGATGTCTCGAATGTTTTTGTAAAAAACATGTAGCATGTTGTTCTTGCCTGGAAAGTCGTACTTGGGAGACTTGCTATCTTGGTGACCTTCGACGGTCGAGATTTTGCATCTGAAGAGGAAAGATAGTCGTTGATCGTTGCACGCTTTCATTTTGGTAGCCGCGTAGGTAAGGCCAGCACGGTGGCGTGGCTAGGTTGGCATGTCAATGGCATGGCATGGTTTGGTGTGGCCAAACTTAGGTTTTTTTGAGCCAAAGGTTACCATGCGTTGTCCGGGTAACCTTGGATGGCTAGGATTTGCTCCTGGATTGAAGGGGGGCCATTGATTGTCGCACGCCTTTGTTTTTGGTCGCCGCATATGGAAGGCCAGCATGGTGGCGCGACATGGTTTGGCGTGGACAAACTTAGGATTTCGTGCCAAAGGTTACCATGCGTTATCTGGTAACCTTGGATAGATAGGATTTGCTCCTGGGATTGCAGGGCAACCGATTGATTGTTGCACGCCTTCGCTTGGGTAGCCGTGTAGGGAAAGCCAGCATGGTGGCGCGGCTATGTTGGTTAGGGCCAAGGCAGGGTGTGGTTTGGCTTGGCATGGCGGGGACAAGGGTTTGCCATGGGCACATGGTGCGTCTAGCTTGGCTAGGGCCAAGGCAAGGCGTGTTTGGCTTGGCATGTGGGGCCAAGGGTTTGCGATGAGCACATGGCGTGGCTAGCTTTGGATAGGGCCAATGCAAGGCGTGTTTGGCTTGGCATGTGGGGCCAAGGGTTTGCCATGGGCGCATGGTGCGGCTAGCTTGGCTAGGGCTAAGGAAAGGCGTGTTGGGCTTGGCATGTAGGGCCAAGGTTTTGCCAGGGCGCATGGCGTGGCTAGCTTGGATAGAGCTAAGGCAAGGCGTGTTTGGCTTGGCATGTAGGACCAAGGGTTTGCCATGGGCACATGGTGTGGCTAGTTTGGCTAGGTCCAAGGCAAGGCTTGTTTCGCTTGGCATGTGGGGCCAAGGGTTTTCCATAGGCGCATGGCGTGGCTAGCTTGGATAGGGCCAAGGAAAGGCATGTTTGGCTTGGCATGTGGGGCAAGGGTTTTCCATGGGCGCATGGCGTGGCTAGCTATGCTAGATGCGGTTTGGCTTGGCATGTGGGGCCAAGGGTTTGCCATGGGCGCATGGTGCGGCTAGCTTGGCTAGGGCCAAGGCAAGGCGTGTTTGGATTGGCATGTGGGGCCAAGGGTTTTCCATGGGCGCTTGGCGTGGCTAGCTTGGATAGGGCCAAGGCAAGGCGTGTTTGGCTTGGCATGTGGGGCCAAGTGTTTGCCATGGGCGCATGGCATGGCTAGCTTGGATAGGTGCGGTTTTTGTCTTGGCATGTGGGGCCAAGGGTTTGCCATGGGCGCATGGTGTGGCTAGCTTGTCTAGGTGCGGTTTGGCTTGGCATGTGGGGCAAAGGGTTTGCCATGGGCGCATGGCGTGTCTAGCTTGGCTAGGTGCGGTTTGGATTGGCATGTGGGGCCAAGGGTTTGCCATGGGCGCATGGTGTGGCTAGCTTGGCTAGGTTCATGACCAAGCTAGGGTTTTGCGCCAAAGGTCGTTTGGTAACCTCGGACGGCTAGGATTTGCTCCTGGGATTGAAGGGCGACCGTTGATTGTCGCTCGCCTTCGTTTTGGTAGCCGCGTAGGGAAGGCCAGCAAGGTGGAGCGGCTAGGTTGGCATGGGGCCATGGCAAGGTGCGTTTGGCATGGCGCGGTAGGTGTAACTGGCATGGTTGGCATGCCTTGGCGCGGTAGGTGTGGCTGGAATGGTTTGCCATTGGCACAAGTGATCGCTGTCGTAGGCGACACAAATATAATTACACTTTCTTACTACTCAAAATATAAATATAGCAAGGGCAAGAAAGGATCGATCCCACAGAGAGAGATCTAGGTTGTCAAATTGTTGTGGTTTCCTATATTAATTACCGGTGTTTTCTCGATTTTTATGAGAATAAAATAAACTAAAAGCAAATAAACAAAAGTAAACAAATACGATAGAAGAGATATTGGTTAAGGATTTCGTTTTCATTCACTAACATGCTTTTCACAATAACTAGAATTGATTTTTAATCTCAACTTTTATCAAAGACCCTAGAATACCTTGATCGCAAGAATATCCCGCAAACCTCCTCATGTCATCAACAAACACATTAAAAGATGCGAATATGAATTCTACCTAAAGGAACAACCTAACGTGTAAAAGCACTAATCAAGTTTAATTCCCTAGATGCGTTAAGTTCTATGAAATCAGGCCAATCAAAGCAATTGAACGTGGAAAGCGCACTAATTCAATTTAACAAAGGTTACGATTCACATATGATCATAAGAATATATCACTACAAACCATAATCATATTATGCTACTTGTATTCAAGGAATATCACTTTTGCGTATAATAAACCCTAAACTAGCAATAGATGTGATTAGAAGTTCTACCAATTTGCAACTTGACAAAACAATCAATCAATCATAAAACAATATTTCCAGAGAATTGCAAACGATAAATATGAGACAAAACTAATATATTGAATCAAAGAATCATGCTTTGTGAAATCCAACTATTCCATAACCAATAAGATAATTAGGTACTCATATTCAAGGAGTTCATCACAAGAAGAAAGAGAAAAGACTTCATAGTTCTCCAACCCTAGAATAAAGTAGAAGAGATAATAATAAAACGTCCTCTGAAAAATTGTAGAAGTCTTCCCTTTTGTAGTCTTTTTCTCCTTCCAAAACTAGGTTTTGTCTTCAAAGTCCATTAGTTGGAAATTCACTCGGCCCACCATGGAGAGAAACCCGTGTAGAAATTATGTCCCAAAAACGCTCGCCGGAAAACCGGGATTATGGCCGGAATCCGGCCGGAAAAGTCGCTAGGAAAGTGTCTCGGGTGACCAGAGCAAAGTCAAACCGCCACGGGTCAACGGTCGGAGACCAGAGTCATCTCGGGTCAACGAGTCAAACCGAGAGTTAAGAAGAGTCGGGGTCTCGTCGGGATGAGTCGGGGTGCTGTTTAGGTGAGTCGGGGTCCGTTTGGCCAAGCCATTGCACAGCCTGAGTTGTGTAGCACAATCATTGTGCGTCACAGCCATGATGGCTGCCTTCCCTGTAACCTCCTGTAATGCACCATGTTTGTAATATCCTGCCCTGCAACTCAGCTCCAAAACATCACCTCTTCTTCCACAGATCCATTCATCCCTTTTCTGCTCTATCTCAATCTCACATGCATCATCTACACAGCTCAAGTCACAATGGCAATCACAAACTCATTCTCTTCATCACTCACAATTTCTTCCTGAGTTAGTCTCTTTGGCACCAGCGCCTGCAATCAAACTCACACTCGCAACTACGGCCTCATTTAGTGCCTTGTTTGACCGGCAGACAAGCACGACCACAAACTCGTTTCCACGACTCCATAACCTCCACCTGGTGCCTGCCTAGCCAGCGCAGCATCAGTCACCACCTGCATTACCCAGCTCAAGCCAGTAACTCCATTGCGATTTCGGGCTCGACTTTGAGCTCAACACCAAGAGCAATAACCATTGCCACCTCCTGTTGTTCGACATTGCCTCGACTTCATTGCCTCGACTGCAATTTCAGCTTTGCATCTGCATCTTCACAACTTTGCTCTTCCATGACACTTTAACCACCAATTCATCATAACTTCCAACCTCGGTCCACCCATTTCATTCTTTGCAATATAACCACCTGGTGCTCCCCCCACTTGAATTGCAAGCCCCGTACATTCTCATCACAAACACACACCACGCACAACAAGACAACACCTGCGTTGCGACTCCAATATATTATAGCTCATCCGCCATTCTACGCAACTTCTATTAGCACTGCCAAACATCAACCTCGAATCCAACACCTCTACCATCATTTTCACTTCCAGGACATCAACAAAGACATTGCACCATTCTCATAAACCCGACTCTGTAACTCCAAAGAACCTGCACCATCCTCGCACATGACCTCATGCATCTTCCACGGTGCCAGCTACTCAAATCATCCCGTGCAACACGGCATCGATACTCGAAGCCTAATTTCTTCATAAACCCTCTCATCTGCTGCAATTTGAGCACCTAATTGCTGATGCAAATCCATGACAAAAACATCAATTTCCTTGTCTTTCCTGAACTCGATTAACGGTCAGATCCCCTTCTAGAAAGCTGATTGAACAATAGCAACAGCGTCATTTCTCTGTCTCGAAAGCACCTAATTCACAAAACCCCTTCTCCATCTCGATTTCCATCAATATCATCTTCCTCTTCCTTGAGAATCCTCACAAGAAATTTCTTCATCGATCCACCATCAACAAAATCAATCCCTTCTCTATCTCAAAGAGACCCACCGATCATCAACCTCTCAATCTTCATCACAAAATCACTCGAACTCATCCTAAATTCAAGCCACCAAAACCCATTTCTCTCGTTCTTCTTCTTCTCCCACAATTTCTCCAACGACCCACTCTCGATCTCTCTCGATTCGGGTGAGAAAATGATTGAATGAATGAAATGAGAAACATCTTCTCGATTTAGGTTTTAGGATATCTTGGATAATGCCACCCCCTCTTCATCGGATAAGGGATACCCCGGTGGATGCCCCATAACATGTGGTCACCCCTTAACCGCAGAATGGTCTGTGTTTAATACTTCTCCAATAGAGTTTCCCCTTAACTTTGACTGGACTCCGGATAGTACGTGCCTATGAAATGACGATTTTGCCCTTGTAGTCTTTCGAGTTCTTGTTTTGCTCATAACTTCCTCATACGAACTCGGAATGACTCCATTCTTTCGGCATTGTCTTCATCTTCTCGTCCTCTACACAATGAAAAGTAGAAATCTTATATTTGAACGAGTTCCAACTGGTCTTTTTGCTCCAAATGACTCCATTGCACCTATTAAACTCAAAAGCAAACATAAGATACATAATTTACAAGAAAACTCGCAAAGAAAGCATAAATACTAGATATTAAATACGGTGTATTCTACACCTATCAACAAGGGTGCGGCTAGGATGGTTGGAATGCCTTGGCGCGGTAGGTGTGGCTAGCATGGTTAGTCATTGGCACAGGGGTGCGGCTAGCATGGTTTGGCGCGGTTAGCCATTGACACATGGGTGCGGCTAGCATGGTTGGCATGCTTTGGCGCAGTAGGGGTGGTCTGGCGCTGTTAGCCATTGGCACATGCGGTGTGAGAATTAGAGTTTTGGTCTGTCGAAACCCTAATTAGCATTAAAAAAAAGGTACCCTGGTAATTTTTCGCAGACCAATTAAAGGGTTCAATAAATGTGCTTGGTTTGGACATTATTACTCAAGTTACGCGACGTCCCACTGTCGACTAGGGTTTTACGATTTTACCCCTAAGCGAAAAACCACCATCAACACCAGCATAGAAATCGAACATAACATAAGTGCCGGCACAAGTGCCGGCATTCTAATTAATTAAAATACCATGCCGGTTGTCTTTGAGTTTTAGACAGAGAATTAACATTGTTTTGCAACAAAAATCGGCATAGTAAGTTAACATATCGACACTGCCGGCATTGGGATCCGGCATTTTCAAATAGATATTAGGAATGCCGGTACTGTGGGATTTTAGTACAGAGGTTTTTTTAAAATAGGAAAATGAAAACGGCATAGTATTGATCAAATATACAAAGCCGACACAGGGAAACGGCATGGTATTCAATTAAATATGTATGCCGGTAGGCTCATGCAATAAAATCGGGATTCAAGACATATAATCTGGCATGATTTTCAAATTGTATTCTATCGCGAATCAAACATGCAACTGAACTTCAAATTGGAATTTTAAAAATTATTTTTAGTGTAGTAGAAAGACTAAACAACCAAGTTTCACTTTGTGTTTCCTACTATGGGATACGCCCTAAAAGTAAAAAACTTCAATTCAACATAGACATCACTTACCGCATCAAATTTGTTATTTCCACCTCACCAACAGACTCGTCGGGCACTTGTTGCGCTTTTGATTTCGATTTTCCACCATCTTCAACAGATTCATCGGGATTGGGTATGGGTTTTTCACGGGGTTTGCGAAGACCCGTTGTCTTTGGTATGAAAGATGAAACAAAAATGGAGATTGAATACAAAGGGAGATCAAAGATTTTCTTTCTATAAATCGTCACTTAAATAGAATGAAGAAGTTTGTAATCGACGCATAAACCGGTATTAATGATTTTGTAACCGTCAAATAAGTTGGATAAAATAGTTTGTAACAGTCAAATAAGTGGAATGAATGAGTTTGTAACGCCACATAACTTGTGTTTGTAAATCGTCGAATGACGGCATGGACAGATGGAACAATTCCATGTCGGATTACGACAATAAGTTGAACCAAGAGACCGGCATTGTTTGTTGATCACAATTCAACGCAACCTACGTAATGATATAGTATTTGGTGTATTTGTCAATGCTTAGGTAGGGAAAGAAACTTGATGAAATAAACAACATTAACCACATAATCTTAAAAACATTAACCCAAACTAATTGCAACTAACATCATTTCTTAAGGAAATAAACATAAACACCGTTACACATAAAATGAAAGATCTCAAGTCAATTGCAACTAACATCATTTATAGGAACGAGATTCAATAAGCAAAGCATCTTCGAAATGCCTAAAAGGCTCTTTTCTCCACTTGGTATATGCGTCCTGAGCTGGATACCTATTCCCTCTGTATCTTGCAAGAAACTCGTTGTATTTGCGACATAACTTTATGAGTGCAATTGTTCGATTTTGTACATAGAGATCACCGTAATCAATTCTGTAATTCTAACCTTCCAAGAAGTTATTCATGTGAGGACCAGTCCTAACAAGACCCCAAAAAGATTTGAAGGGCGGTGATCTTCTTGGAAATCCGATCTTGTGTAGTAATTTTTAATCCACTCGGTTTCTTCCTCGACATAGCTTCTATCTTAGATTGTTTTTGACGTTTAAGGATCTCTTTAGCTTCTTTGTGATAATGTTCAAGCTTTGCTTCCTCTTCTTCTTCTCTTTTCCTCTTAAGTATCTCTTCTTCCATTGCAGCAATTGACTTGGTGCTTTCTTCTTTCCTTTTTAGTTTTTCTAGTATAAGGGCAACTGAGTTGGTGGATGATAATTGATTTCCCAACGGAGATGATAGTTTTTTCTTCTTGAGTTTTTCTTTTTCCATTGCAATGATGAAATCGGTTGTTTTTGATGGATTTGAGTTGGTGGTGGATGATAATTGATTTCCCATCGGAGTGGATAGTTTGTTTTTCCTAAGCTTGTCTTTTCCATGGCAATGATGAAATCGGTAGTTGTTGATGGAATTTCCATTGGAGGTATCAAGTGAAATGGGTGAATCCATTGAATTAAATAGATGAATGCACAACAACTATATAGTGTCGGCATAGTCAGTGACCTAGTATCAACGCCGGCACTTTTCTTTGCTTATTTATGGTTTAAAAAAATAGCCGTTGGGCATTGAATTTTGAACGAGTGGCATTGGGATAAGGATAACCGACATGCCGGCACTGACTACCAACATTCTGTCATCTTTTAATCAAATGCCGGCATAAGGGTATTTGTACACAGAAACAAAGTAAATTAGACACTCTACCCTGCATAGAGTAATATACTACAATCCACGCCGGAAACATTAGACAATTGAAATATGTTTACATACTAAGACGGAACTATAATTTATTTTACCAAAACCGGCATTGAAGTAACTATGAAATAGGATGCCGGCATATGGTTCCTAGACATGGTTAATCATAAGATGACAATGCGGTACAATGGAATTTCTTTACGAGAGATTGGCCCAAATATGCAACCAATACCGGCATGGTTTAAAACACTATGAATCGCCGGTACAGGGAACCGGCATTCACTCTATAATAACGATTATGCCGACATTTGTTAAATTCAAAAAAAAAAAACGGCTAGTTTTTTGAAAAATAAGACCGTTGGAGATTTATTTCTATATAATACCCCCCATTCCTTTGGAAAAATCTACACAAACCACCCACCAAATAACAAAATCATTTTCTCAAGAAAGCAAGCACGGTTAAAGCTTCACAAGGGATAGGGGATTCATCATCTACCTCTATTTGCAAAGTAAGTAGATTTACTAACAATATGATCTTCACTACTATAACGCATAACTAATATAATCTTCTCTTACAGAATCATCATTGCAAGTGTCAAATTTTCAAGTCACCTTCTCATCTAGCCATGGACTTTCCTTTTATTTATTCAAAGTGTAGAAGCTGTGATGGGACACGCCGGTTTTGGATTGCAAAAACTGATGATACTGAAAATGGAAGAATGTTTCTAAGGTGTTTGAATCACCCAAAGTGCGATGAGTTTCAATGGATGTACAAAGATGTTGAACTAGAAGGGTACCACAAGGGCCAATGCAAGCCTATCGATGGGTGTGATGGGTGTTATATGAAGGGAAAGGCTTGACACCCCCATCCCGTCGATGTCTTCGAACAGATTCGGCAAAAGCTCAAAGGTTCCGCAAATTGTTGAAAATGGATGGAAATAGATAATCCATTCCATGTTTTTCAAAGATGTTTTAATTCAAAGTTTCAAATCCGATGTAATAGATTACTTAGGAATGAAATAAAAGAGCATTTGAAATGGATTTATACTCAAAACGCGGCGTGCTTTTGGCATAGAAGCAATCAAACTTACGATTATGTCGGTTTTCTAACTATAAAAATTTGAAAAAATTTTACTACCGGCATAGAGTTTAGAAAATACGACTATGCCGGTACATTCCAAAAAGTATACAGGAACATGAAATTTTTAATCTTATTGTTCCGGTATGGTTTTATAAAACAATTCGGTGCACATCTTGAAACCCCAGCATTGAATTGTAATTATTGTGCATAAATAAATAGTCGTAAATAAATCTTGCAAAAATAACCTTTCACTAGAAATCTAAACATGTTCAACATAAAGCAATCACTAGAAATCTAAACATGTTCAACATAAACGAAACAACTGGATTAACTTAAATGTTCTTAATCCGGGTATCATAAACTAAAAGCAAACCAAACAACTAAAGAGTTAACCATGAGGTACAAATGAAAACAAGTTTGGAATTGTTCGAGACGTAAAAACCACCATCGAAAAAAAAAACACAACTAAAGAGTTAATCACTTGGTCTTTTGCTTCTTTTGGGCCGGTTTCTTCAAGAGTGTTTCCCCGAACAAAGCTTTTGCACTAGGGTCGGTTTCTTCAATTCTATCAAGCTTTTCCTCGACTTCCTTCATTTCTTCAAGGGATAGCACCTCTCATTCCTGGTACTTATAACCCAACATCTTATTTAACTTGCCAAGCCAACGCCGCTAGTTTAATACATCAAACGCATAATTAGTATACATATAAGATTATGTGTACATTAAACGACTAAGCAATTAACAATACTTACTAGCAATCCAATGGTCTTATTAAGTTGGGTCATCGTAGGTAGTGCCTGTGAGGGAGTTGGAACGGGAGGGTTTTTCTGGGAAGAAACTTGGCGGTCATCCGGGCGGACGACATGAGGATGTGACCGTTCCAAGTAATCTTCCATGTAGTCGGCATCAACTTCATCACCGTTTTTCAGCAATCTCCAACTTCTCCCACTGACTAATATCTACCAAACGACGTGGTTCCCTATCACTCCAATCTGTTGGGTCCGGTTTTGGAACATACTCTACATGCAACCGATTTGGAGTTGAAAAGCACTCGAGAAAGGTCAAGATCAAAACATTGAAAAGAGGCCGTGCGGAGATGTGCTAATTGCTTATATCCAAGTTGGAACATCACACGAGTAGGATTAGCTATAACGTATCCTTTTGGGTGGAACAACGGCCCATGGTAAAATGCAACGTTACCAAACCTCAAAACATGGCGGTTTCCTCTAGCCTCCTTGTAAGGGTCGAACACAACATCTTTGGTACTCATTGCGTCCAAAGCCAATCTCATATCGATCACGACCTATGTTACCGGGCTTAGATATTGTTGAACTCGTATCTCTTAGCTATATGCGTATCGGGTTGGGAAGGTATATGATCTTCAAGGATGGGTAGACCTTGAACAAGGTTGGGAAGTGTTCATAAGCCCACACCTATTCCAATGTAAAGCAATAAGTTTTGTTTCAAGTTCACGATAAGGGTACATGTGAACAATAAACATAATAACATAAGTTTAAAAACAAAATTACCTGCAGTAGAGTGAAATTCCCGACAAATTGGTTGGTTTTAGCTTTAGAGGCCCTTCTCATCCCCGTCATCAAATGTTCCATTACCGCGGTGCCCCAAGAATAATTATAGACATCTTCCAACGGATCCAAGTACTGAAGGTAATTCACACTAACCCTGTTACCATTGGTGTCAGGGAATACCCTAGTGCCCAAGATATGTAACAGGTATGCAGCGGCAATATAACGAATTTGTTTAGGGTCACATCCATCCTCCAAACTTCTTTTCTTTGTGTTTTCAAAATTCTTCTTAAGAAGCGTCAACTTGATTGGCTTTGTCTTAACAGACGTGGATTCATAAAAGCTCTCCACAGAAGTTTTGTAGTCCCAACCAAATAGCTTGTTAGTTAGACCGTGCAACTTCGACCATTCTAGGTCCAGAGACTCAACTCCTTCTACAATTGATTTGCCGATAACATTCAAACCTAGAATGTTTTGAGCATCTTCAGGGATGAAGGTCATCTCCCCAAAAGGGAAGTGCATGGTATCGGTTTCACCATGATATCTTTCGACGAAGAAATTGACAGTAACAGAATCAGGCTTCACATAAATTTTAACCAAACCATATAGACCAGTATCCTTTACTATTTGTTGGACCTCTTCACATTCGTCGGACAATTTCCAATAATCCGCGACTTGGTTCCGGGAAACACGCACAAACTTTTTATGATCCTACAATTAAAGACAATACAATTAAGAGATTTTACATAAATACACAACAATACATATGTACAAGATAAAAAAATGCTTACATAGGTTTGATAGATAGTACGAGCCCACGAGTGCTTGTATCCAAATAGTGTTTTTGGTTCCGGAGCTTCATCCCAAATTCTACCACGTTCAAGGTCAGGTATCATGTCATTAATATGAGGAAGGTGGGAAACTTTAACTTTCACTTTGATGTTGCCCTTCTTGGCATTTCCTTGTGTTGGTTGTTGACTTGGCCCACCAACTTCGCTTTGGATTGCTAATTGACTTTCCTCTTCATCTTGCTCATCTTGATCATCGTGCTCACGTATTGCAAGTCAACCACGGTCACCACCACTCTCCCAAATTATCCCTATTGTATCAGCCCCCAAACGCATCTTACGACCTTGATCTTTCCCTCGAGGAGGTAGAGACTGAGGAGTATCAAGAGCGTCCTTCCTTCTTCTCTTAGTGACAACATCTTTAGTTTTTCTTTTGTTAGCTTCCTTGGCTTTTGACCTATATCGTAAGCACACGAAAAGCAATGAATATAAGACAACTCACTTTCAGTTTTAGTACCGGCGACTACCTTAAAATAAACCACGCCGGAACAATGTTCCAGCAGTAAACATTGACTATCGATAGTGCCGGTTTTTAGTACCGGCATACAATGCAACCTAAAATCTATGTCGGTATTTGTGACAATTTTCCTGTATGTTTTTAGTTTACTACCTGCATGCTCGAATTATTACAAAAGAATGCCGGTACCCAAAACCGGCATACAATACAACCCAAAATATATGCTTGCGGTGACAAATTCATAAACTCTCTGTATGTTTTAATTCCACTACCTAATACACGAATTATTATCAAAGACTCTAGATACTAAAAACCAAGACTGTATTCATCCTAGATTGAATGCGGTAGGGAAAATTCAGTTTCTAGTGAATCAAGAAAACCGATCTTGTATTCATCCTAGATTGAATGCTTAAACACAAAACTAGCATTGTGTTCATACAAATTTCAATTGTCGGTACTCTCTGTAACTCAAATGTTTGAGTTAGGGTTCGCGATTCTAACCTAAACCCATTGCTATAAATCGATTTAAACACCTATAAAGTAGTTTAAAATCACTTACCTTCTCACAAAATCCATGTTTGCGAGAGGTTGATTGTCCGAGTTTGCTGCTTCTTCTTCTTCTTGCTCTTGAGCAATCTTAGCAATTCTTTGTTCCTGTTTTTGTTGAGCAATTGATTTTGAGTTCGATTGGGCATTTGCTTTCTTTCGTGGAGGCATTGTTTATGATTCGGGTAGGTTAATCGACGAAGAAAATTTTGAATCGACGAAGAACAGATGAAAAACGATGAATTTTTTTTTTCAAAACCTAACCCTAACAGTGCCGGTACTGAAATAGAAATGGGGATATATGAATTTGGTTTTTGATTTATTGTTTTAGTAGAAAGGGTAGTATGGTATTTTCATGATGTTTTTTAATTAACCAAAGGGTATTTTAGTATTTTCATACCCAAAAATCACCCCTTAACACACACCATGGGTTGAGAGAAGTAATCAATATCCCCCAATTCCTTTTTATATCCTCCAATTTCGCGTTCTTAATTACATTATTTCTAAAATTTTAAATTACCCTCGGAACATGAAACTCTCTTGGCCAATTTTCTTAAAATTCAAAATTCTTGTATGTTTCCTTCAACATCTCATTTTTTCAGTCATTTTTTCCTTGTTCACTTCTCATGTTATTGTTATACTCCGATAGGCCATCATTTGAATAGAGTAGAACATCCATATGTAGTTTTCTTTTTGTTGTTTTGAAACGATCTGCGGGTTAAGGAGACCCAACCTAACAAAAAAACCAATTGTTTGTACCCAAAATTACTTTTGGGCACGAAACACGATGAATGGATAGTTTTGTGTGTATTTTGGGTTAGGAGACGAAATGAAGAACAAATATAGAGACAGAGGTTTAACGTGGTTCGGCATGGTTTGCCTACATCCACGGGCGAATCCCCTTGGGGAGAAATGTTTTATTGACTTTTGTATTTCAAAGTATGTTTTTTCTCTCCTATTGGCTACCCCCACTTTGCCTGATTTCTGCTCTCCCCTATTTATACAGTTCCACATCTAAATATAAACATAAATTACATTAACTGCTCATTCATGTCTCCATCATCAATTCTGTATGAAACAGCTGGAGTTAATTCTGCATGTATGAAATAACATAATTAGTCTGCATGGCGAAATACTTTGCATTTAGCACCGCATTTAAATTTAGCCAATTAGTCCGCATATGGTGGCTGTTTGCATTTAGCACTGCATGGCTGAAATGGCTACATTTAGTTGCATGGTGAAACTATTGGAATTCACCCGCATGGATGAAACTACTGGAATTCAATTTTTGCATGAAATCGCACATTTATGCTTCCATGATAATTTACGCATAAATGATGGCCGCGATATTGGTGGATATTTTACTGGCGAAGCAGTTGACCGCATGGGTAGGGGTACGCTTGATAGGCGATAGGCATGATGGCGGAGTAGTGTGGATGGAGGCCGGCGCGCATGGTTGGAAGCGGTTAGCGCGCGGAAGAGTTTTTGTTTAGGAATTGATTAAGCGACATTCTTTATTCAAGGCGAAAATTGGCTAGGGGTGCGGCCCGACCGATAGTTGACCGACGGTTGACTTTGATTGTTGATCGATCGTTGACCATTGACCTTGACCGGAAGTTGACTTTGATAGTTGACCGACTTTGACCATTGACCGATGCATGTAACATCGGTGGGCTAACTTGGTTGATTGGTTAGTGGGCTTGGATGAGGACCAAAACATGATTCAAGTATCAATTTGGCCCATTAAGTGGTATTTTTACTTATGGTACAAACATCGCCCCCTCTTAACCTCCAACTTGTTGGGGGTTAAGAAAAATTTCGTGTTCCTTAGTCAATGATAAAACTCGCCCCCAAGTGTGGACTATTGATATTGAGGTGATTGGCGTACTTCCCTTGTTGTTTAAATCAAGACGCCCCAAGAGTAAATTTATGTTCTTTGAAGCGTAAATGGAACCGCCTTCGTTGATTGTGGGGATCGTAATTAAGTCGCCCCCAAGTCTTTGTAAAAACAAGACTAGTGATGCAACGGAAGCTTGATAATGGAGCGAGTGATGTTGGAGATGAGCGGTAACAACATTGAGTGAAGGTGATGCAACAACTCGGATCGTGATCGACTTTGGAGCTAGGTGAGAGCAAAGCGCAGCTGCGGCGTTCGCGATCGAGTGAGTGCGAGGAGTGATGAGCAAAGCTACATCATGCAGCCATTGCGATCGATGGGTTGCAAGAGTTGTGAACAAGTTGAGCTACGGCGACTTCGAGTCAATTGGTCTACGTGACGATCGAGCATTCTGGCAGTTGTGATCAGCTTAGATTGCTGGAGCGACGAGCAATCGAGCACTCGATGAGCTAGCGATCGGATGAATGACGGGAGTTTGAAACAGTGATGCAGCAGCGACTCGATCAACTAGTCTGTGATAGCATCGAGACATTGTAACATTGCGATCAATTAGACTGCGGGCAGACGAGCAATAGCTGCACTGCGAGTTGCGATCAATGATTGCAGGATTCTGGCTGATGCAGATGCGAGCAACTCGATCGATTGGCTGCAGCGTCATCGAGCATTGCGCCAGTGCGATCAGGTACTGCGGAGCGGCAGAAAGCGCTACGCGGCGAGCTGCGATCGAGTTGGACTACAGGAGTTTCAATGAGTTTCACCGGTCTCATGCGGAAAGACGGCATTGCATAATCATCAATTTGGGATTGGGCAGAGCGACGAGCAAAATCGCACTACAAGAGTGCGATCAAACTATGCGAACGAAACAAAGCGCATCTGGCCAGTGCGATCATCCGGCCGGGCAGGAGTTAACGCGACAGAGTGATTCTGGCAGCACCGATCGGGCGGGTATGCGACGGACGTCGAGCATTGCAAAGAAATGCGATCAGGCAATGCGAGTACAAACAGAGACGATTGCAATAGCTTCAATCGAGACTTGAGCTATTTATTTTAAACAGATTCGATAAACCTAGGTGTAACCGTTACAAATAAAACTAGGCGACATCGACGGCGTCCAACCGAGTGCAACCCAGATTGCACATCGATTGCGTCCAGCGAGTACATAATTCATAGGCAAAGCGGGATTTGCACGGTTCGCGTCCAACCGGGTGCGAAATTTAGCACCGAACTGAGTACAATAATTCAATCAACATAACTATAGTAGTTTAACATTACGATTATAAAAATTGCGTAAAAATATTATGGTGTACGCTCACCCCTATTAATCCCGCAACTCGTTGGAGGACTAAGAAGTTTGGGTTACACAAGTTTCGATTTTGAAGCTTAATTGCAATTAGGTGCTATGTAACTTTCCCCAAGCGTATGAAGTGTTACACGGCTTGCCCCAAAAGAGTAATTTTAGACCATGAGGTGTTACATATCTCGCCCCCAAGTGATGGTCGATCATGTTGAAGTGATATGCAACTCGCCCCGGAAGATAGTAATTGTCATGTTGCTCAATGCTTGCACAAGGGTGCCGCCTTGCTGCATTTTGCTCGCGCATGGGATTTTGAATATGTACCGCTATCCGGAATTGGCGGGGGGCCAATCCCACTATTCCAGGATCGCTGCTAGAATTGAAATGTGTGCATCCCCTCGTTGAGAAGATGCTTGCCACATTAAAGGTGTCTTACTTGAACAAAAGTATGCATGAATATATGAAAAGATGCAAAAATATGTAAATTGTATACTTACCTTATTGAAAATGTAAATGCGACTTAACTTTCAAAGTGATTAGGATGCCCACCGGCTATGTCGGTGTTTTTAAGCGACGATGATTAGTATAGTTGCCTTAGCGTCTGGTCTCGACTTAGTAATTGATTTGTCCGTGGTGAATGCACTGGATTAAGTCAAAGTGGATCGAAGACAAATGCCACGGACCGTATTTCAACAATGTGATCGGTCAACTTTGTGATTATCGCAAAAAATGGGAGTGGATTAGTTGTGAGGAAAATCAGTATTGAAACAGTTTTGGGGAAAATCGTACTACAGCGATTCGACCCACTGGAGTAGAATTAAAAAGGATCTGCAATTGTTTGATCAACGACAATAAATTCTTTGTGAAACCGGATTACAATAGTTCGATCAATGGCCCGTAATAGTTATGTGGAAAAGGACTGCAGGCGTTCGATCAATAACTGACCATATATTTAGGTGGTGATTGAATGTGACCGTTTCTGTCTTTGTCATTTTACATTTCTAAAATTTTAACTTTCTCCGAAAATTGGAATGTTGCCTTCACGACCTTGGTATTGACGTGCGATCTTATCGGGCCGACAATCACTCGGTTGGATGCACGAAGAAGAAGTTATCGAGAAACAAAATTGGTTGGTCAACGCCTTGCTCTAACATGTTGATGACGTGATTGTACCCAAAAATATTATTCTCCAATTGCAAAATTTTACCTTCATGTCGTAGGATATTGAAATGCGATCGCAGCAGCCAAAAATCATCCAATTCGACGTGAGATGAAGAAGATATCAACCAAACAAATTTTTAGACCAAGCCCTAAAGTGGGTGTAGATATCCGCAAGGCAAGAGAACCGGGGCGGAATAATCCGAGGGCTACGGGATAAAGTTCACTATTCCATTGAAACGAGGGGGCTACGGAATTAAGTTGTACCGCGCCGCACCGAATCAGACCCTCAATTAATTGGCGATTAATCGCACAGTCCGACTACTCGTCATTTAATCGGCGATTGTCACTCGTTGGTCGTCGCCGGCTTTGTCTGCCGTCGTTCGCTCCGCTGCCGTCGCCGCTACCGCCAGACTGCTCGCCATTGTAATGGCGCGAGCATTGGCGGCCCAGGTACGGCCGTCGGCCTTGGTGCAACGAGCAATTTTTTTTTTTGGTGTTTTACGAGCATCGAAATGGATGTACCGAGGGGGGAGCATCAACGGTGTGTGTCCAACGCATCGAAGGTTGATGTACCACCATTGCATCGAACTATTGATGAGAATGGAATTTTGATGTATCGCGGAGCATCGAAGTTTGATGTACCTAAGAAAATCCACGGTTGTCATTTACTGCGCATCGAACTTTGATGTTACTCGAAGCATCGAAGAATTCTGACGTGGGTGATGGACACCCTTGACGTGGGTGAGTGGAAACAAATGTAGGTGAACGAAACCACAAGAGGGTGAACAGATCTGAGGCCGTTAAGCACGCTGCCATGCCGCGCTTCGTATTGATTGCCGCAGGGGTAGCATGGGTTGGCCGAGCCATTTCTGCACGGTTGGCCGCTTTTTTTTTACGATTTTTTTTTTTTTTTTTTTTAGCTTTTGGTGACAGTCTTTGCTTTAAACTGTGATCTTTACTCGAACATTTGGTGATAGCTTTGTGAACTCTTTTCTTTTCATGCCTTCTTGCAACGGATGGTTGAAGCGTTATCCTTGTTGTCTTCCCCTTTGTAACAGTTTTGGGTATTGTTGTCCTTTATCCTTGCAACATTTTTCTCCATGAACATGCTGCGGATCGAACATCTTGGCCACAATCTTAGCGATGTTCGCGGTGAGTCAGCTTTGGTGGCTTCCATTGCGATCTTTGGGCTATAGTAATTGTGATTAATCAATCACTGCAATTGCGATCACCGACCCGGCGATGATAGAAATCACGGATCCAACCATGTTGTGGATCGAATATCCTACAACGGTTTGATGGTATTTCACTCTGACTTTTGTCGCGGACCGAATGTCCCGAGAACACTATCATCGATTTTCTAGTGATGCGATTTTCAGCGAGATCCCGCGAGTAATAAGCTTCGGCAAATCGAAACGGCGAATCTTGATTCAGCGAGTTAGATCAAGCTGATATGTAGTATGTGCGATTATACGGTCGGCAGAAATGCGATCACCGGATCACGATCTGTTATGGTCAAATCGATGATAGCATGGATTTGCGATCAATCGGACTACATCGATGATTTTTCAAAACGCTGATTGCTTTTCACGGACACGATTTTGAATCATTTTCTACAACTTTTCTCAATGGGAAAACACAATTTCTTTTCTCGTATGTCCCCTTAGTTTGGCCGATGTTTGTACCCAAAATTACTTTTGGGCACGAAACACGATAAATGGATAGTTTTGTGTATTTTGGGTTAGGAGACGAAATGAAGAACAAATATAGAGACGAGAGTTTAACGTGGTTCGGCATGGTTTTCCTACATCCATGCAGGCGAATCCCCTTGGGGAGAAATGTTTTATTGACTTTTGTATTTCAAAGTATGTTTTCTCTCCTATTGGCTACCCCCACTTTGCACGATTTGCTCTCCCTATTTATACGGTTCCACATCTAAATATAAATATAAATTACATTAATTGCTCATTCATGTCTCCATCATCAATTTTGTATGAAACAGTGAGTTAATTAATGCATGTATGAAATCTGGTAATTAGTACCGCATAGGTAAATCTTGCATTTAGCACTTTGCATGGTAAATCTATTGCAATTAGGACAAAGATGGCTGAAATCTAGCTGCATTTAGCAATCGCATGGCTGAAATGGCTACATTTAGCACCGCATGGTTTCAACTCTTGAATTCAATCGAACATGGTGAAATAGCTGAATTCAATTTTGCATGAAACGCACATTTATGTTTCCATGATAATTTCGCATAAATGATGGCCGGGCATGATATTAATGGGTATTTGCTTGGCGAAACGGTAGCGCATGGGTAGGGACTGCTTGATAGTTGACATGCATGATGGTGGCGATATGTGGATGGAGGTCGGGTGACATGGTTGGAGAGCGGTTGGTTAGCGCGGAAGAGTTTTTGGTGTGAATTGGTTAGCGACATTGCTTTGCTATAAAGATCAAAATTGGCTAGGGGTGCGATCGGACTTCGATAGTTGACCGACGGTTGACTTTGGACTGTAATCGACCGTTGACCATTGACCTTGACCAGGAAGTTGACTTTGATAGTTGATCGACTTTGACCATTGACCTGGGCTGTGCGGGCGGGTGGGCTGACTTAGTTCATTTGGTTAGTGGGCTTGGATGAGGACCAAAACATGATTCAAGTATCAATTTGACCCATTAAGTGGTATTTTTACTTATGGTACAAACATCGCCCCCTCTTAACCTCCAACTTGTTGGTGGTTAAGAAAAATTTCGTGTTCCTTAGTCAATGATAAAACTCGCCCCCAAGTGTGGACTATTGATATTGAGGTGATTGGCGTACTTGCCTTGTTGTTTGCGAGAAATCAAGACGCCCCAAGAGTAAATTTATTTTGTTGAAGCGTAAATGGAACCGCCGTTGATTGTGGGATCGTAATTAAGTCGCCCCAAGTCTTTGTAAAACAAGATTTGAAGTGATCAACGGAAGCTTGATAATGGGCGGAGGTGATGTTATAAATGAAGAACGGTAACAACATTGAGTGAAGGGGCTGGTATCGACAAAAGTTGTGATCAGGTTTGAATCTACTTGAGGAGTGAACGAAACAAAGCGCCTGCGGTAGCCATTCTGTCAATTTGGATACGGGGAGTTGCGAATAAATTTGAATTCTGTGACCCGATCAGTGATTCTGTCGTGGCATCGGCGATCAGTACTTGCGAGAAATTTGGACTACTTGGGAGCGACGAACAAAGCGTACTCTGGCTGAATCGTGGTGAACTACTGGAGATTCTGACAATTTGAGCGCAATGGCTGATCAATCGTGCTGATGACATCGAGCATTGTAACAGCTGCGATCAATTTGGAGCTGCCGGAAGCGACGAGCAAAGCGCGCTGCAGCTGACTTGTCAATTGTGGATCGCATGATTCTGCGAACTAGTACGGACTGCACGGCGAGCTCGATCGGTTGGCTGCGTCGACATCGAGCATTGCGGCTCGACGATCAGGCTTCATGCTCGGGAGCGGCGAGCAAAGCTACTGATCACGGCAGTTACGATCAGATTGGACTACGGGAGTTTCGAACAGTGCTGGACTACAACGGCCGATCGATGTGGTCTGCGACGACATCGAGCATTACGCAAGACTGCGTCGGTGGACTGCGAGACGACGAGCAAAGCGCCTGCCGAGGCTGCCGATCGGTGAGTTGCGGGAATGCTGAGCAAAGCGCTACGGCATTGCGATCAGCTGGATGCTGAGAGTTGCGCATAGAGCTGGACTGCGACAGCTTCGATCGAGTGGTATCTGACGACATCGAGCATTGCAGGCAAAGTGCGATCAAGTGGAATGCGGGAATACAAAACGAGAGACGGGCTACGGTAGCTTCATCAGACTAGACTACGTAATTTCTTGAGAATTTGGATTTAAACAGTTCGATAAACCTAGGTGTAACCGTTACAAATAAAACTAGACGACATCGATTCGTCAAGCCCGGTGTAACCCGGTTTGCATTAGTTGCGTCAAGCTGATCGAAATTCATATGCAAAGCGACCGCATCGGTCGCGTCCAACAAGAGTGCGACGGTTGCTTTCTGAACTGGAGTACAATAATTCAATCAACATAACTATAGTAGTTTAACATTCTTGATTGTAAAAATTGCGTAAAAATATTATGGTGTACGCTCACCCCTTATTAATCCTGCAACTCGTTGGAGGACTAAGAAGTTTGGGTTACCTGAAGTTTCGATTTTCAGAAGCTTAATTGCAATTAGGTGCTATGTAACTTGCCCCCAAGCGTATGAAGTGTTACACGACTTGCCCCAAAAGAGTAATTTTAGACCATGAGGTGTTACATATCTCGCCCCAAGTGATGGTCGAGTCATGTTGAAGTGATATGCAACTCGCCCCCGGAAGATAGTAATTGTCATGCTTTTCAATGCTTGCACAAGGGTGCACTGTGCCTTGCTGCATTTTGCTCGCGCATGGGATTTTGAATATGTCTTTATCTGCGGAATTCGCGGGGCCAATCCCACTATTCCAGGATGCGCGCGAGTGAAATGTGTGCATCCCCTCGTTGAGAAGATGCTTGCCACATTAAAGGTGTCTTCTTGAACAAAAGTATGCATGAATATATGAAAAGATGCAAAAATATGTAAATTGTATACTTACCTTATTGAAAATGTAAATGCGACTTAAACTTTAGAAGTGATTAGGATGCCCACTTTGGCTATGTCGGTGTTTTTAAGCGACGATGATTAGTATAGTTGCCTTAGCGTATGGTCTCGACTTAGTAATTGATTTGTATGTGGGACTGGAATGCACCAGTTAAGTCAAAGGCTGGATCGAAGACAATTGCCACGGAATCGTATTTCAACATTTGTGATCGAGCTGTTTCAATGATTATGCAAAAAAGCTGAGTGAATCGATTGTGAGGGAAAATCGTATTGAAACAGATTTTAGGGAAAAATCGATCTATAGCTTGATTCGACCCTTTGAATTTATGTAGGAATTAAAAAGAATCGCGGGCTGTTTGATCAACGGGCCAACAGTGTTCTTTGTGAAAGCCGATTACAATAGTTCGATCAATCGCCTTAATAGTTATGTGGAAAAGGGCTGACGGTTCGATCAAGTGGACCGCCGATATTTTCGGTGGTGATTGAATGTGACCGTTTACGTGTTTGTCATTTTACATTTCTAAAAATTTTAACTTTCTCCTAAAATTGGAATGTTGCCTTCACGACCTTGGTAATTGATACGATTTCATCGAGTAAGACAATCACTCGGTTTGGATGCACGAAGAAGAGTTATCGAGAAACAAAATTGGTTGGTCAGCGCCTTGCTCTAGCATGTTGATGACGTGATTGTACCCAAAAAATATTATTCTCCAATTGCAAAATTTTACCTTCATGTCGTAGGATATTGAAATGCGATCGCAACGAGCCAAAAATCATCCAATTCGGACGTGAGACGAAGAAGATATCAACGAAACAAATTTTTAGACCAAGCCCTAGTGGGGTGTAGATATCCGCAAGGCAAGAGAAACTGGGCGGAATATTTGGAGGGCTAAGGGATAAAGTTGCGCCGCGTTCCATTGAAACAGGGCTACGGAATTAAGTTGTACCGCGCAGCACCGAATCAGACCCTCAATTAATTGGCGATTAATCGCACGGTCCGACTACTCGTCATTTAATCGGCGATTACTTGGCGATTGTCACTCGCTGGTCGTCGCCGGCTTTGTCATCGTCGTTATTTCTTCTTGTCATCTGCCGCTAGCCGCCCGTACGCCGCCATGGAGCATTGTGCCCATTGGTCTGACCGTCGGCCTTGGCCTGCCGGTCCGCTTGCGGCAATTTTTTTTTGGTGTTTTACGAGCATCGAAAATGGATGTACCGGGGAGCATCAGCGGTGCGTGTGTCCAGCGCATCGAAGGTTGATGTACCACCATTGCATCGCACTATTGCTTTGAGAATGGAATTTTGATGTATCGCGAGCATCGAAGTTTGATGTACTAAGAAAATCACGGTTGTCATTTACTGCGCATCGAACTTTGATGTTACTCAAGCATCGAAGAAATTAGCGTGGGTGATGGACACCCTTGACGTGGGTGAGTGGAAACAAATGTAGGTGAACGAAACCCTGAAGAGGGTGAACAGATCTGAGGTCGTTCGCCGCCGCTGCCGCCGCCGCTCGTATTGGTCGCCGGGGTAGCCGCATGGGTTGGCCCATTTCTTGCCTTGACTTTTCTAATTTTTTTTTTTAAACTTTTGGTGACAGTGCTGCGAACTGTGATCTTTACTCCGAACATTTAGTAATAGCTTTGGGGAACTGTTGTCTTTTCTTTCATGCCTTCTTGCAACGGATGGTTGAAGTGTTATCCTTGTTGTCTTCCCTTTGTAACGATTTTGGAGTCTTGTTGTCCTTTCTCCTTGCAACATTTTTCTCCATGAACATCTTTGCGGATCGAACATCCTGGCAACAATCTTAGCGATGTTCGCATGAGTCGACTTTGGTGGCTTCCATTGCGATCTTTGGGCTATAGTAATTGTGATTAAGCTGACTGCGGCCATTGCGATCAGTGGAGCGGCATTGATAGAAATCGAAATCGGATCGACCATGTTGTGGATCGAATATCCTACAGCCGATTTTGATGGTATTTCACTACAACTTTTGCCATGGACCGAATGTCCCGGCAACACTATCATCGATTTTTTTTTCTAGTGATGCGATTTTCAGCGGTATCCGCGGAGTAATAACTTGACAAATGCAAAACAGCGAATCTTGATTGCAGCGGTTGTGATCAAGCCCCGAGACCGTAGTATGTGCGATTATACGATCAGCGATTTGCGTCAGTTCAGATCATGACCGTTATGGTCAAAAGCTGACTTGCAGCGATTGCGATCAAATCGGACTACTGATGATTTTTCAAAGCGCTCGAGGCTTTTTCACGGACGATTTTGAAGCATTTTCTACAACTTTTCTCAATGGGAAAACACAATTTCTTTTCGTATGTCCCCTTAGTCGGCGTAGATGTTTGTACCCAAAATTACTTTTGGGCACGAAACACGATAAATGGATAGTTTTGTGTGTATTTTGGGTTAGGAGACGAAATGAAGAACAAATATAGAGACAGAGGTTTAACGTGGTTCGGCATGGTTTGCCTACATCCACGGGCGAATCCCCTTGGGGAGAAATGTTTTATTGACTTTTGTATTTCAAAGTATGTTTTTTCTCTCCTATTGGCTACCCCCACTTTGCCTGATTTCTGCTCTCCCCTATTTATACAGTTCCACATCTAAATATAAATATAAATTACATTAGCTGCTTTCATTCATGTCTCCATCATCAATTTTGTATGAAGCAGTGGAGTTAATTACGCATGTATGAAATCTACTTTGTAATTAATCTGCATGATTGGCTATTTGCATTTAGCATTTGCATGGCTGAAACTATTTGCAATTAGGACAACATGGCTGAAAGCTATTTGCATTTAATCTTGCATGGCTGAAATGGCTACATTTAGCACTACATGGCTGAAACTGCTAAAATTCAATCAGCATGGCTGAAATTGCTGGAATTCAATTTTGCATGAAACTGCACATTTATGTTTCCATGATAATTTCTGCATAAATGATGGTAGCGATATTGGTGGATATTTCTTTGTGGAGCAAACGGTGCATGGGTAGGGAGCTGGCTTGATAGTTGACATGCATGATGGTGGCGGTGTGGATGGAGGCTTATTGGTAGCATGGTTGGAGGCGGTTGGCGGCAACGGAAGAGTTTTGGCGAAAATGGTTAGCGGCATTGCTGGCTACAAGGCGAAAATTGGCTAGGGGTGCGGCCCGACTTCGATAGTTGACCGACGGTTGACTTTGACTGTTGATCGACCAGATTGACCATTGACCTTGACCTAAGTTGACTTTGATAATTTATCGACTTTGACCATTGACCGTCTGTGCGGTGGTGGGATGACTTAGTTGACCGTGGTTAGTGGGCTTGGATGAGGACCAAAACATGATTCAAGTATCAATTTGGCCCATTAAGTGGTATTTTTACTTATGGTACAAACATCGCCCCCTCTTAACCTCCAACTTGTTGGTGGTTAAGAAAAAATTTCGTGTTCCTTAGTGAATGATAAAACTCGCCCCCAAGTGTGGACTATTGATATTGAGGTAATTGGCGTACTTCCCTTGTTGTTTGCGAAATCAAGACGCCCCCAAGAGTAAATTTATGTTCTTTGAAGCTTTAATGGAACCCTTCGTTGATTGTGGGGATCGTAATCAAGTCTCCCCAAGTCTTGTAAAAAACAAGACTAAGTGATGCAACGGAAGCTTGATAATGGAGCAGTGATGTTGGAAATGAGCGGTAACAACATTGAGTGAAGGTGGTTTTGCAGCAAGCGTGATCGAGCTGGATTTGCGGGAGTGGCGAAACAAAAGGCGCAACTGCGGCGATTCGTCAGTGGACTGCGGGGTGGCGAGCAAAGCGCCTTTGCGGCTTTGTGTCAATGGTGAATGCGAGGAGTTGCGAATAGAGCTGGAGAACCTTCGATCAGGCCAGTGCCCGCTGACATCGACATTAAATGTTCTGCGATCAGTACTAGGCTGCGGGCGGCGAGCAAAGCGCACTCTGGCCCATTGCGATCGGTTGAGTGCGAGGAGTTCGAGCAAACGGCTTGCGGCGGCTTCGATCGGTGGTCTGTGATAGCATCGAGCATTGTAGCAGTTTGCGATCCATTTAGTGCCGGGAGCGGCGAGCAAACTGCATCTGCAGCTGGATCACCGGGATCATAGGAGTTGCGAGCAATGTAAATGACTGCATCGCTTCTATCATTAGTTCTGCGGCATCGAGCATTGCGGCGGCTACGTCAGCTGGATCGGCAGGGAGCGGCGAGCAAAGCGCAGCACCATGCTTAGCTGCGATCGGTTGGACTACGGGAGTTTGAACGAGTAGGACTAAGGCCACGGCTTGATCACCGGGTCTGCAGCGGATCGATCATTGCACAAGGCTGCGTCGACCGGACTACGGGAGCGACGAGCAAAACTGCACTACGGGAGTTGCGTCGGTTTCGGAATCGCGGGAGTAACGAGCAAAACTACCTTCAGCAGCTGCGATCAGCTGACTGGCAGGAGTTACGACATGGTGATCGGGCAACCGATCACCGGTATGCAGCATGATTTGAGCATTGCGGCGAAATGCGATCACCGGAATGCGGGAGTACAAACAGAGACGGACTGCGGTAGCTTCAATCGGCTAGACTGCAGGCAGCTGAAGAATTTGGATTTAAAACATTCGATAAACCTAGGTGTAACCGTTACAAATAAAACTAGATAACATCGGTTGCGTCAAGCGAGTGCAACGGGCTGCATCGATTGCGTCCAGCGAATCTAATTCATAGGCAAAAACTGGACTGCATCGGTCGTGTCAACCGAGTCGGATTTGCTTTTGAACTGGAGTACAATAATTCAATCAACATAACTATAGTAGTTTAACATTCGATTGTAAAAATTGCGTAAAAATATTATGGTGTACGCTCACCCCTATTAATCCTGCGAGCTTCGTTGGAGGACTAAAGAAGTTTGGGTTACACAAGTTTCGATTTTGAGAATCTTAATTGCAATTAGGTGCTATGTAACTTGCCCCCAAGCGTATGAAGTGTTACACGACTTGCCCAAAAGAGTAATTTTAGACCATGAGGTGTTACATATCTCGCCCCCAAGTGATGGTCGGTCATGTTGAAGTGATATGCAACTCGCCCCGGAAGATAGTAATTGTCATGATGCTCAATGCTTGCACAAGGGTGCCTTTGCCTTGCTGCATTTTGCTCGCGCATGGGATTTTGAATATGTGCCTTTATTTGGAATTCGCGGGGGCCAATCCCACTATTTCGGATGCACTTGAGGTTGAAATGTGTGCATCCCCTCGTTGAGAAGATGCTTGCCACATTAAAGGTGTCTTGCTTGAACAAAAGTATGCATGAATATATGAAAAGATGCAAAAATATGTAAATTGTATACTTACCTTATTGAAAATGTAAATGCGACTTCGCTTTTCGAAGTGATTAGGATGCCTGCTAGCTATGCCCTTTGTATTTCAACATTTGTGATCAGCTGGCCCTGCTATGATTATGTGCAAAGGCGGAGCTGAAGCGATTGTGAGGAAAAGCTGTATTGAAACAGTTTTTTTGGGAAAATCGGACTACGACGGTTAACCCACTGGGATGTAGGAATTAAAAGGCTCTGTTTGTTTGATCAACGAGCCAACAGTATTCTTTGTGAAACCGGATTACAATAGTTCGATCAACTATTGTAATAGTTATGTGGAAAAGGACTTGACGATTCGATCAACTGGACCGCCCATATTTTTCGGTGGTGATTGAATGTGACCGTTTACGGGTGCTTGTCATTTTACATTTCTACAAATTTTAACTTTCTCCGAAAATTGGAATGTTGCCTTCATGACCTTGGTAATTGACGTACGATCTCATCGGGCCGACAATCACTCAGTTTGGATGCACGAAAAAGAAGTTATCGAGGAAACAAAATTGGTTGGCCAGCGCCGTGCTCTAACATGTTGATCACGTGATTGTCCCAAAAAATATTATTCTCCAATTGCAAAATTTTACCTTCATGCGTAGGATATTGAAATGCGATCGCAACGAGCCAAAAATCATCCAATTCGGACGTGAGACGAAGAAGATATCAACGAAACAAATTTTTAGACCAAGCCCTAGTGGGGTGTAGATATCCGCAAGGCAAAAGAGAAGCGGGCGGAATAATCCGGGGCTACGGGATAAAGTTGCGCCGCGTTCCATTGAAACAGGGCTACGGAATTAAGTTGTCTGCGCGCGCAGATCGACCCTCAATTAATTGGCGATTAATCGCACGGTCAGGCTACTCGTCATTTAATCGGCGGTGTCACTCGTTTAGTCGCCACCGACTTTATCTGCCGCCGTTCGCTGCCTTCTGCCCAGTACTGTGCTTATTAATGGCCGCCGGCATTGGCAGTAGGTGCAGCTGTCGGCCTTGGCTGCCGGGTCAAATTCAGCTTTTTTTTTTTTTTTGATGTTTTACTGAGCATCGAAATGGATGTACCAGGGAGCATCAATGGTCTGTGTGTCCAACGCATCGAAGGTTGATGTACCACCATTGCATCGAACTATTGTTGAGAATGGAATTTTGATGTATCAGGAGCATCGAAGTTTGATGTACCTAAGAAAATCCACGGTTGTCATTTGCTGCACATCGAACTTTGATGTTACTCGAAGCATCGAAGAATTCTGACGTGGGTGATGGACACGCTTGACGTGGGTGAGTGGAAACAAATGTAGGTGAACGAAACCCTGAAGAGGGAGAAAACAGATCTGAGGCCGTTCGCCGCCGCCAGCCGCCGCTCGTATTAGCGTATGGGTAGCCACATGGGTTGGCCACCAAACTCTGCCATACCGGGGTTGGCCGGCTTTTTTCTGATTTTTTTTTTTTTTTTTTAAACTTTTGGTGGCAGTGCTGCGAAATTGTGATCTTTACTCCGAACATTTCGTGACAGCTTTGAGGAAGTGTTGTCTTTTCTTTCATGCCTTCTTGCAACGGATGGTTGAAGTGTTATCCTTCTTTGTCTTCCCCTTTGTAAATAGTTTTGGAGTCTTGTTGTCCTTTTTCCTTGCAATATTTTTCTCCATGAACATCTTTACGGATCGAACATCCCGGCAACAATCTTAGCGATGTTCGTAGTGAGTCGACTTTGGTGGCTTCCATTTGCGATCTTTGGGCTATAGTAATTGTGATTAAGCGAAGCTGCGGCCATTGCGATCAATGGACTAAAGAGTGATAGAAATCGCCGGATCCATCCATGTTGAGGATCGAATATCCTACAACAGTTTTGATGGTATTTCACTACAACTTTTGCCCGGACCAGAATGTCCAGCAACACTATCATCGATTTTGTAGTGATGCGATTTTGTTGGTCTCCGCCGAGGTAATAGCTTCACAAATCTGAAACAATGAATCTTGATTGCAAGATTGCGATCAAAGCCATTTGTAGTATGTGTGATTATACGGTCATCGGCAACGTCTGCGATCAGGTTGATGCGATCATTATGATCAAACTGAATTTCACTGACATTTGCGATCAAGCTGGATCGTAGTAGTGTTTTTTCAAAACGCTCAGACTGATTTTTCACGGACACGATTTTGAAGCATTTTCTACAACTTTTTTCAATTGGAAAACACAATTTCTTTTCTCGTATGTCCCCTTAGTCGGCGCCAATGTTTGTACCCAAAATTACTTTTGGGCACGAAACACGATGAATGGATAGTTTTGTGTATTTTTGGGTTAGGAGACGAAATGAAGAACAAATATAGAGAGAGAGAGGTTTAACGTGGTTCGGCATGGTTTGCCTACATCCACGGGCGAAATCCCCTTGGGGAGAAATGTTTTATTGACTTTTGTATTTCAAAGTATGTTTTTTCTCTCCTATTGGCTACCCCCACTTTGCCTGATTTCTGCTATCCCCTATTTATACAGTTCCACATCTAAATATAAACATAAATTACATTAACTGCTCATTCATGTCTCCATCATTAATTCTGTATGAAACAGCTGGAGTTAATTCTGCATGTATGAAACTGCTGAAAGTAGTACCGCATGGCTGAAACTGCTGCATTTAACACTACATGGCTGAAACTGTTGCATTTAGCACTATCCATTCCTTAGTCAATGATAAAACTCGCCCCCAAGTGTGGACTATTGATATTGAGGTGATTGGGGAACTTCCCTTGTTGTGTGCGGAAATCAAGACGCCCCCAAGAGTAAATTTATGTTCTTTGGCGTAAATAGAAACGCCTTCGTTGATTGTGGAGATCGTAATCAAGTCGCCCCCAAGTGCTACAAAAACAAGACTAAGGTGATGCAACGGAATCTTGATAATGGAGAAGAGTGATGTTGGAAATGGCGGTAACAACATTGAGTGAAGCTGGTCTCAGTGTTGTGATCACCGGTTCGGTCAACGAGAGCGGCGAGCAAAAGCGCATCTTCTTCGCGAGCTGCGATCATCCGGAATGCGGGAGTGACGAGCAACCGCACTACTGTGGCCGCGATTAGTCAGGATGCGAGGAGTTGTGAACAGAGATGGACTATAGCGACTTGATCGATCACCGCCTGCGGCAAGCATCGAGCATTGCGGCCCATTGCGATCACTGGATCTGCCGGAGCGACGAGCAAAAACCGGCACGCAGCAGCCTGCGATCGGTTGACTACGGGAGTGACGTGAAAAACACTACAACAAACCGCGATCGGTTGACCTGGGGAGGGACGAGCAAACCGCATGCAGGAAGAAATGCGATCACCGGATCGGGAGTTGCGAATGAGCCGGACCGGCAAAGCAGCTTTATCAGAATTAATGTAGCAAAGAACGGTGCGACCGCACGACGCTGTGCCAGTCATCCGGATTGCAGGAGATGCGAACATAGCTGGACTGCAGGAATTGCTAACGGAGCCGGAATGCGGCAGCTTCGATCAGTCGGTGCGGCCAGACGACGCAGGAAACTGGACGGATCGACTTCGGATCAGCTGGTGCGGAATCTGCCGAGGGACTCGGATTTAAACAGTTCGATAAACCTAGGTGTAACCGTTACAAATAAACTAGACAAAGATCAGTTGCGTCCAACTGAGTGCAATCTCGACTGCACGGGGTTGCGTCCAATCGAGTATAGAATTCATAGGCAAAGCTGACTGCATCGGTCGCATCCAACCGAGTGCGAAATTGCTTTTGACCTGAGTATAATAATTCAATCAACATAACTATAGCAGTTTAACATTACTGATTGTAAAAATTGCGTAAAAATATTAGGGTGTACGCTCGCCCCCTCTTAATCCTGCAACTCGTTGGAGGACTAAGAAGTTTGGGTTACCTGAAGTTTCGATTTTCAGAAGCTTAATTCCGCATTGCAATTAGGTGCTATGTAACTTGCCCCAAAGCGTATGAAGTGTTACACAGCTTGCCCCAAAAGAGTAATTTTAGACCATGAGGTGTTACATATCTCGCCCCCCAAGTGATGGTCGATCATGTTGAAGTGATATGCAACTCGCCCCCGGAAGATAGTAATTGTCATCTTTGCTCAATGCTTGCACAAAGGGTGCAACGCCTTCTTTGCGGTTTGCTCGCGCATGGGATTTTGAATATGTCTGCTGTCGGAATTCGTGCGCGGGGCCATTCTCACTATTCCGGATGCGCGCGGGGGGGTGAAATGTGTGCATCCCCTCGTTGAGAAGATGCTTGCCACATTAAATGTGTCTTAACAACAAAAGTATGCACGAATATATGAAAAGATGTAAAAATATGTAAATTGTATACTTACCTTATTGAAAATGTTCTTTACGACTTCGCTTTCAAGTGATTAGGACGCCACCGGCTATGTCGTTGTTTTTAAGCGACGATGATTAGTATAGTTGCCTTAGCGTATCGTCTCGACTTAGTAATTGATTTGTCGTGGACCGGAATGCACGATTAAGTCCAAGCTGGATCGAAGACATTTTCCACCTAATCGTATTTCAACAAATTTGTGATCGGTATTTATTTTAATGATTATCGCAAAACTGGGCCAATCGAGTTGTGAGCAAAGCGTATTGAAACAGATTTTGGGAAAAATCGGACTTCACAATGATTCGACCATTCCACCGACCGTAGGAATTAAAAAGGGATCAAGGGCCGTTTGATCACTGAGCCAACAGTGATTCTTTGAAAACCGGATTACAATAGTTCGATCAATGATCATGTAATAGTTATGTGAAAAAAGGCACAGATTCGATCAACTGGACCGCGATATTTTAGGTGGTGATTGAATGTGACCGTTTTGGTCTTTGTCATTTTACATTTCCAAAAGTTTTAACTTTCTCGAAAAGAAAATTGGAATGTTGCCTTCACGACCTTGGTAATTGACGTGATCTCATCGGGCCGACAATCACTCGGTTTGGATGCACGAAGAAGAAGTTATCGAGAAACAAAATTGGTTGGTCGGCCTTACTCTAACATGTTGATGACGTGATTGTACCAAAAAAATATTATTCTCCAATTGCAAAATTTTACCTTCATGTCGTAGGATATTGAAATGCGATCGCAACGAGCCAAAAATCATCCAATTCGGACGTGAGACGAAGAAGATATCAACGAAACAAATTTTTTAGACCAAGCCCTAGTGGGGTGTAAATATCCGCAAGGTAAGAGAAACTGGGCGGAATAATCCGAGGGCTACGGGATTAAGTTTCGCCGCGTTCCATTGAAGCAGGGCTACGTAATTAAATTGTACCGCGCCGCACCGAATCAGACCCTCAATTAATCGGCGATTAATCGCACTTTGTCCGACTACTCATCATTTAATCGCCATTGCCGGCTCGGCGGTGGCCGGCTCGGCTTTGTCTCGCCGCCGCCGCCTTCTGCCGCCGTTTGCCGCCATCTGCCTTGGATTCGCCGCCATTCGACCGCAGATCATGGAGTTATGCCGCCGCATGCTCCGCCTGGTTATACGCTACTTGAAATTTTTTTTTTTTTTTTTTTTTTTTTTTTGAATTTGATTTTGATTTTGATTTTGATGTTTTACAGAGCATCGAAAATGGATGTACCAGGGAGCATCAACGGTCTGTGTGTCCAGCGCATCGAAGGTTGATGTACCACCATTGCATCGAACTGTTGCTGAGAATGGAATTTTGATGTATCGCGGAGCATCGAAGTTTGATATACCACTGAGCATCAACGGTTTACATACGCCGAACATCGAAATTTGATGTAACAAGAAGCATCGAATTTTTTCTGAGAATTGAATTGGATGTAGCGCAGAACATCGAAGTTCGATATTCAACTGAGCATCAACGGTTTACGTATGCCGAACATCGAAATTTGATATATCAAGAAGCATCGAACTTTTTCTGATTGATGGAAGTGGGTGATGGACACCTTTGACGTGGGTGAGTGAAAAGTAAGGTCGGTGAACAAAACCCTTGAAGAGGGTGAACAGATCTGAGGCCGTTCGCCGCCGCCGTAAGGGCAGCCGGAGTTGGCCGGCTTTTTTTTTTTTTTTTTTTTTTTTTTTTAAACCTTTCGCAACACATTTACGAACTCAGATATTTGCCTTCGGACCTTTGGTGACGGGTTTCATTGACTTGTAATGTTTTCCTCGAAAGCTTCTCGTAACATCCTATGGATTTTTAGCAACGATTGTGTGGTGTTGTTTTTCTCTAGGATTTTCACCATGATTTTCCTTCACTTTTGTGGCCCTTTACGGAATTTTTACGAGATGCTTTTACGGAGGTTTTCCTTGGGTATTCAAGCGCCTTGAGATGTAGACAACTTGACAACTTTGCGATCATGACGGTATTGATTTTGTCATACGGCAAACTTGAACAGTGGATAATGCGTTATTTGAGAAGCAATTTTTTCGGCCTTTGGACTTGAACATGCTGCGGATCGAACATCCTGACAACAACTTAGGTGATTTTCGCAGTGAGTCAGCTTTGGTGGCTTCCGATTTGCGATCTTTGGGCTATAATAATTGTGATTAAGCGAATCTATGAAGATTGCGATCAAAATGGGACGGCGATGATAGAAATCGAGCCGGATCCAACCATGTTGTGGATCGAATATCCTACAACGATTTTGATGGTATTTCACTACAACTTTTGTCGCGGACGCGTCCAAAGAACACTATCATCGATTTTGTAGTGATGCGATTTTCCGGCCCGTATCCATGAGGTAATAGCTTCGACAAATGCGAAACGGCGAATCTTGATTCGCGATTGCGATCAACTGGGCGTAGTATGTGCGATTATACGGTCAAAGCAGCTATTTTGTCGTCAGTGGATGCAGCGATCATTATGATCAAAGCTGACTGGCTAAGAAGCAGCGATCAATCGGAGCTACCGGCAGATGATTTTTCAAAACGCTCAGATCGCATCCAATGGGAAAACACGATTTCTTTTCGTATGTCCCCTTAGTAGGTAGCCAATGTTTGCACCCAAAATTAGTTTTGGCACGAAATACGATGAATGGATAGTTTTGGTGAGTCTTTTGGGTTAGGGGTCGATTTGAAGAACAAAATGAAAGACGAGAGGTTTAACGTGGTTCGGCATAAGTTGCCTACATCCACGGGCGAATCCCCTTGGGAGAAATGTTTTATTGACTTTTGTATTACAAAGTATGTTTTCTCTCCTATTGGCTCCCCATTTCACGATTTCCTTTCTCTCCTATTTATACGGTTCCACATCTAAATACAAACATAAATTACATTAACTTGCTCATTCATGTCTCCATCATCAATTCATTATGAAACGACAAGAGTTAATTTTGCATGTATGAAAATGCTACAATTAGTACCGCATGGCCGAAATCGCTTGCATATAGCACCGCATGGCCGAAAGCTATTTGAAATGAATATTGCATGGTTGAAATTCTTTGGACTTCAATTCGCATGAAACCGCATTTATGCTTCCATGATAAATTACGCATAAATGATGGTTGGCGTATTGGTGGACATTTGTTGGCGAGGTAGTGTGCATATGGGTAGGGCTGGCTTGATGGTTGACAGCATGATGGTGGCGGTGTGGATGGAAGGCCGGCCGACATGGTTGGAGGCCCGGTTGCGCGGGAAGAGTTTTAGGCCGGGAATTGGTTAGCGGCATTGCGCTACAAGGCCGAAAATTGGCTAGGGGTGCGGCCCGACTTCGATAGTTGACCGACGGTTGACCTTGGTGTTGACCGACCGTTGACCATGACCTTGACCGAAGTTGACTTTGATAGTTGGCCAGACTTTGACCATTGACCTTGACCGGAAGTTGACTTTGATAGTTGACCGACTTTGACCATTTGACCCGATCTGGGTGCCGGTGGCCGCCTTGTTGATTTGGTTAGTGGGCTTGGATGAGGACCAAAACATGATTCAAGTATCAATTTGGCCCATTAAGTGGTATTTAAACTTATGGTACAAAACGGATAAAACTCTCCCCCAAGTCAATGATAGAACTTGAATGAAACTCTTGGAATTCAATTCGCATGGTTGGCTAGCTTTGGAATTCAGTTACGCATGAAACCGCACATTTATGCTTCCATGATAAATTAACATAAATGATGGGCGGCGATATTGGTGGATATTTCTTTGGCCCGAACATTGCGCATGGGTAGGGGCCGGCTTGATAGTTGACAAGCATGATGGCCGGGCGATGTGGATGGAGGCCGGCCGTGGCGACATGGTTGGAGGCCGGTTGGCGTGTGGAAGAATTGGTTAGCGACATTGCGCTACAAGACCGAAAATTAGCTAGGGGTGCGGCCGACTTGATAGTTGACCGACGGTTGACTTTGACTGTTGACCGACCTTTGACCATTGACCTTGACCGGAAGTTGACTTTGATAGTTGACCGACTTTGACCATTGACTAATGCCTCAAGGCAGATGGTTGGCTGCCTTGGTTGACTGGTTAGTGGGCTTGGATGAGGACCAAAACATGATTCAAGTATCAATTTGACCCATTAATTGGTATTTTTACTTATGGTACAAACACCAGCTTCGAAAGTAAACAGTACAACTCTTATCCTCTCCCACAACAGCTTGCAAATCTTCACTAAAATCCACTGGAGTAATCTCAATGAAAGCCTCTGTAGGATGCCTAGCTGCTAACATATCCGCAGCTCTCTTAGTTTTCCTCAAAACATGACTAAACTGTTGGCATTTAACTAAATTGTTGTTAAACTTTAATTTTATGTATCTAGTCAACCAGTCTTAATGTCACTCTTTAGATACTCATCCAAGTTACATGGCAATTGATGACAATGTGTTTGATTCACAAGAAATTAGTCCAATTAAATTTAATGGAAAACCATGAATAACATAGATTAAAGCTGCACTTCTTTGCTTTGACGGGTGTTTTGAGAGCTTCTGATCAGACACCCCCCGCCCCCACAAAAAAAAAAAAAAACCAAAAAACTGCGTATTCCCAAACGAAAATAATTGGTTCACCGAAAAAGGAACCAAAGTTTTGCACCGAAAGATTCAGTCCGTGCGATTTAGAGAATGGCGGGACCCACGTCTGCCCTTACCATATTGATGCTAAGCACGCATGATTCGGACCGTGCGATTTCCTTCGGGATAAAATGAAGTGTTAAACTTCGGTGGGTCTAGCAAGGCTGATCCCAAAACCAGAATGGTAAATTAAAAAGTGGTTCCAAGCAAAATAAATAAAATAAAAGATGAATAAAGAAAAGTAAATGGGTAGGTTACATATAAATGCCATGGGAGGGAACCATGAAATGTTGTATATACGTGAGTGAGGTGGTTTTTTATTTTTGTAATGAAAAAAGTTGTGGTTAAATAAAAATCATATTAAATAGAAGAATATTTTTTTCTGGTAAGTGATAAAAGAATGTTGCTAGCAAGAGGTAGAAAAAAAAATTAAAAATTAAAAATGAAAATGATTTTTTTTTTTTTTTTTTTATTATGTTATTGGATAACGATTATTAAATTAACTACGTTGGAAGCCTAACAAGGGGCTGAGATTGTGTCACAAGGGGGCAAACTAACTCTACCTTCCATGTTAATTAATGCAATATTACGCCATTGGGAGCTCGAACCTGGAACCTTCTGGAGCACATCGGAAACGGGATGACCAGCTGAGCTAGGTGCCCGTTTAAATTATAATAAATTATAAATACAGTATAAATTATATACTGTAGTTCCATAACTGAACTTGTAAAGTTCAGGTGCACACGGTTGCCAGCCGCGGAAGCCCAAGCAATCATTAGGGGGCCTTATAGCTAGTTAGTTTCAACAATTAAATCTACATCAATATTGAAGCTATGCTTTCGAAAATGCGTTCATTTCTTTCGTTCCATAACGATCATATAGTAGCGGGAGTCAGATCCCAAACTAGTGTAATCCAGCTAAACATTACTACCATATAGCGCCCGTGAAGAAGGGAGAAAAACTATATGTACAGAAGCACCCATGAAGAAGACAGAAAAACTATATGCAGAGACGGAAAGAGAGAAAATAAATCAAATGAATAAGAAAGACAATGGCTACAAGCCTACAATTGTCGTTTAAATAAAAAGATCGAATCCCATTTATCATGCCATGGTTTGATTACTTTAATTTATTAAAAGCATTATTGTTTTACTCTTCATCTTGCAAAATTTGGCTTTACTCCCAGGTCC
>JAJJWW010016422.1:0-121534 GCA_023531295.1 Papaver armeniacum | reverse complement strand
AACTATAACTAACTCATCTAATTTGGGACGGAGGGAGTACTAGATACCAAGAGTGTCTTTGATTAGTGTTTGATATATGAACTAGAAGTTATATTGACAGGATATATACGGAACTTCTCTTATCGGATTAATTTTAGAAAAAGCAGCATTAGTATAAAATATACTGGAAAATTGTACTTTATTGGACCTCTAATAAGTTCTTATCCATGTCACACTAAAAAGTCTTATTCAGAAACTAATCTCTTTTTTTTCTTTCCGTTGCACATAAAGTTAAAGGTAAAAGATCTATTTTGAGAAAACACAACAACAAAGACGTCGTATTGAGTGTTTCGGTATTTATATCGGGTGTGAGTTGTGTCGAAGAAGTATGGATATATAGTAAAAACTCCATATATTAATACACTTGGGACCTAACAAAATTATTAATATATAGAGGTTATTAATATACGGAGGTTATTCTCTATATGATTTTACAAGTTGGGACCAAATTTTTTATTAATATATAGAGTTTATTAATATATGAAGTATCAATATATGGAGTTTTTACTGTAGCTATGCTATGAGACGTAATTTGGTGGAAGTGTGACTGCTTAGCCAAAGGTGGAAGAAGGTTGGTATAGTGTATTGTTAAGGATGCCATAAACTTGTATCATGTTTACATCTCAAGAAAAATATAGAAGTGACACACTGGTGTGAACGAGGAATCCTGGTATGTAAGAGATATCTTTGTCATATCAACATGTTAGAAACTTAAATGATGCTATCGACTAATTTGCTTATAATCAGATAATAGTTTCCAGTTTCCACACTGATAGTAGTTGGTGGCTCTAAAACGAAATTCCTGATTCTGGCATATGACGTAAACTACCTAATACGGACAAGGAATTGAATTCAAACTTTCAAGTGGAAACCAACTCAAATCTCCACCTCCATATTATTATACGTACTTTTGTTACCTTCAATTTTGTTGTCTAGTGTGTATCGATGATCATTACTGACGATGGTTTTGTTTTCTTCCCAGAATGTGCCTTTCGCCGGAAGTATTAAGATGATGTCATGTGGATGATTAAAGTTATTGGGTGATATACTAGGTGATCCAGTTTAAACTCACTAAAGACCAAATTCTTTCCGATTAATAAAAAGGAATTCTTTACCAAATTTTTCACCAAATTCTTTACTGATTAAGAAAAAAAGTTTAACTCCTAGTGATCAATGATTTTGTAATTTATCATGTGAAATATATAATCAATTCATTTTCTTTTTCATTTGTAATTAACTATATATCTCCATAGAGGATTATCTGTAAGGGTGCAGGGGATCACTTAGCTATCATATAACTGTAGCTTCTGGGGGAGTTGGACATGCGAATAATTAAGGTGCACCGTTTGGCCGAGCCTCTTGTTTTCTGTATTGTCCTCGGTTTTCATCATGTAAATCACTGGGATAAAGTTTTTCGTGAAAATGATTAAAGTTTCGTAGTATTAGATTTGTGATAAACCTATAACCTGAATGGGACTAACTTAGAATCCAGAAGCTAATAATAAGCATTGTTAACTAACACTACAGTGATATTAAACTCACATACATAATCCAACATTAATAATAATACAATATGATAAGTACAGGAGGTTATATGTGCGGTAATATGATAAGTTGGTATACGTATAAGAGTACACACGCAAATGCTAAACTATATTATGCATCTTAACATCTGGAGAATTATATATATATATATATATTATCTTATGGTAATGTAATTTCATGTACTGTTAGAATAACATGTGGGATGGAATCCTCGCCATCAGAAACCGGTACTATAGCAGTAGAATCTGCCACACCTCTAAATTTTGCCGAACGAGAAAGTTCATGAACTGATTCCGAAATTCTTTCAATGTATGTGATTATCTCAATTAGCAGAGAAATAACTGTTGTAGTTGGTATGATCTGCAATAATTCAGTTTTCTCCAGTTTAGCTTCTTTTAGGCCATTTTCAGGTCTTCGGCTGCAATTCTCGAGGTCTTTAAGTGGGTAATCACAAACTGCGGATGCGTCATTGTTTTGATTGAGGATGATAACTCCATCAAAGCTTTGCTAGATTCAAAAGTCATCTTTGTACACGTTTCTTGTATTTTCTTCTTAAATTCCTGTGATGATGCCTGTAATTAGCGTATAGAAGCTTTTGGTCAGATGTGGTTGACTTAAATGGAGCAGTATGTTTTTTTAGTAGTCAAGTGACCTTTGTATAAGCTAAAAAAAAAAAAAAACTAGAAGTGGTGGTATGCCATATTACTTGGATTTCAGAATTGATGCAACCATTAAGAGCTTCCATTTGACATGCACATTGACGAGTTATGGCTCCAATTTTCAAGTAATGATTCCATGGATGACGAAACCTGAAACGCCCGTGTGGTGGTTCCCATTTAGCAAAATTTGCCTGCACAATTCAGAATTTCTATGCATCATTAAATCAACTATAAGCCAGTGGAAGCAATTTTTGTGTGCGGATGCCGTAATTAAGATTTTCTCACCAGTGATTCTTCAGCAGTCATGGAAGTCAAGACACTTTTGTATCCGCAAAGGGGCTTCTTGTTCTGAGAAAGCAAAACATTTTCTTCATTCTCATTTTTTCCAAAGTATTCCTCTTCAAATCCTTGTAAGAAGTCACCAAGCTTTTCAATGTTCATAGAAATCAGATTGTGAAGATCTTTGCCAGCCCACACCGGGCATACAAAAATAGATATGAGAATACACGTACAACTACCAACTATTATTGTTGATAATCTTTGATGGGCAAGTTCTATGATCTTTTCAACTCTATAACCAGATACAGACACCAGGCTAAATGTCAATATAAATATTAACACTCCATAATCATATCTAGCCTTAATCGTTGGAAAGAACCGTGAAAACGATGACGCTGCAGCTGCAAATCACCCACAATTCTCATTTGTTAGATTCCAATATATGCACATATATATTACATATGGAAAGCCAAATGAAACTAATATTACCAAGCAAGAAGACGAATAGACAAAGTAATATTGGCTCTCCTATATCACCAGCAAGTGTTGCTAAGATGAGCTCCCACTCCTAAAACACCAGCTAGTAATGTTGCTATGCCTCTATTTATGCCTTTACCCAAAGTAGCACCTGCAATATGCATAATTCAAACTCATTTTAGTTAAGGCCAACAACATGCCGCATCAATCAAGTTGAATAAAGTACGGACTACGCACACTATCTGTATATACTCGGATGATAGGTTTTAAGATAGATTTGGCAACTTACCAACACTAAATTCAAAAACGACTACCACAGTTAAAACCGCCCACATAGTTGCGGCACCAAAGCTTCCGTAAAGAGTTCTGAAGTAGAAGAGGAGTGAAACTAACGAGAGAGCTAATCCCACCTTGATAGAGTGAGTAACTCTTCTTGGGTCATCTTTTGCAAGATTTTTCACTTTGTTTCCAAACTCGACAACATTATTCAGAGCTCGCAGAGGCAATGCCTTAATCCATTGCTTCCCATTATAGAAACACCCAAGTTTCTCTTCAGTTTTTGCTGATTCAGTGTTCTCCATTATTAATTGGTTATGTAAACAAACAGGATAAGTTAATGAAGTTCAGTTTCCTGAACTTTATGAGTAAAAACTAAAACTAAATCAGCAAAATATTTCAAGTAAACACTTATTTTCTTCTTTTATCTTCTCTACTCATCAAGTTAAAGAAAAGGTAAAATAAGGAGAGGTGTGTGAAGGATAATGGTGAATAATTCTCTAAATTTATAGGGAAGAAATATGAAAAAGTGATTAGGATTTAGGCTTAACTTTGTTACACTAATGACACTATTAAAAGTACGGGCTATTTATGGGGTACTTCTGTTATAACACGCATGTTCATGACTACCATCCTCAAAAAATTTGGTAAAATGAGAAGCCAAAGGTTAGATTTTCTTTTTAAGGTAATCAAGAGTGCTCAAAGTAAGGTGACTAACTTGGAAACTGAATAAAAAAAAAAAATTCCAATAAAAAAAGGTAAAAAAGTAGGACACCCACTTGGTTACCATACGAACAATCACTGTAAAATAACTAAATTTGCAAGTCATTTATTACTTCTCTATAGACAGTACTAGAGACTACGGAGTGAAAACAAGCTATGATCACTAAGTGGACACTGTGAAAGTGTAAATCATGAACTGTATTCCATTAGTACTCATCATGTCAAGTCCCTCTAGTAGAAGTAGAAGTGTAGTACTATACTACAATTTGGATTTTGATTGATGCTGGTTTCAGTGCTTCACAAAGTTATTTCATCAACTTCACATTCACTTTTGTTTTTATGAAGTAGAGTTGGGAACCAACGAGGAATGATCGACGAAATAGAACTTAAAATACTTCCCCTGCTAAATTTGTTCGATGAAAGTAAAAATCTACTAGTTTGATTCGACCCAAAAATAAAATTAAATAAAATACTAGTTTGATTCGAACGTCCGCGGTTGAAATGACGCGTTATAATGTGCGTCCACCCAAACTAACGTCTCATCAGGAGATTCAGGACTTTATATCTTATTCGGGCCTCTAAAAACATATGATAATCGAGAATATTAGAGACACTTAAGCATTCTATATTTATTAGGAATATTAATAAGTCTGTCAAAGTCAATGTCAATTGACTTTGACCCTTAGTCTCTGTCTTGTTATGCAAACACATTAAATAGGTCCGAACATTGCTGTATTGGTGTATCGTTTTATTACACAATAATAAATTTCTCTCTTTCTTGTTCATCTGTTTCATCACTCTTTGTGATATCTTGAATTCTTCAATACTATGAGAACATATCAATTTTCATGGTATCGACTAAGTAATGATCCTAATTCATTCAATCATCAAAGCTAATAATTTTCACAACAATTTTCAAATTTTCGGGTAATAAAGATTCAACAATTTTTCCCAATTCAATTTTAGGGTTCATCTTGAATTTTATGGTAACTACCAGATCAGGTAATTACAAAAGCAAACGTAACTACAACAGAAATCGTACCAACAACAGAAATCGTAATAACAACAAGCGTAAAAACCACAACAAACTTAATAAATTCTGCAAAATAATTCATTCTATACAGAGGTGTCGACTTCCGCTAGATCTGGTACTTCTTGTTCTCTTCCCTTTACAAACATAACGAATTTTGTTTCTATGAAATTAGATGGGTCAAATCATTTGTTATGGCGTGATCAATTTGAAGGGGTTTTGATCTCTACTGATCTTTTTGGTTATGTAAATGGTGAGTTGGTAGAACCGCCATAAAAGATAACTGTTGATGGAGTTGATCGTAAATCCAGAATGGGTTTTTTGGCGAAACTTATATCGATTTGTCTCAACTTGTCTTAAAGCAACATTTACTGAAACTGTGAGTGGTGATGTTCTTGGTCTTTCTACCTCAAAAGAAATATGGGAGTTTCTTGAAACTAGTTTTAGAACTCAATATCTTGCTAGAAAAAATATGCTGGGAACACAATTACATGGAATTAGGAAGGGTAATCAGTCTATTGTGGTAAGTCTTCAAAAGATCAAGAATATATCTGATTTTTTTAGCAACAATTGGTGAAAAAGTGAGTGATGCAGACTTAATGATATTTTTCATGAATGGGTTGAGCAGTGATTATGATATTTTTGTTATCTCTTCCCAGAATAGGGAAAAACCATATAATTTTGGTGAATTAAAAGCAAAATTACTGTCTCATGAACAATTTTTGGCTGAAAGACAACATCAACATACTAATATGTATGATGAACAGAATACAACTGCTATGTATGCAAGGAATAATTCTAATGGCTATGACAATAATAGAAGGACTAGAGATAGAAATGGAAATGGTGGAAATTATTATAGAAATAGTCAATAGGTCTAGTTAAAATACTTTTACTGGTTCACATTCAAGTTCTAATGGAAGACCTTATATAGAGTATTCAAAGATGTTTTGTCAAATATGCAAGAAAAGGGGACACTTGACTACAAGATACTTCTTCAGACATCATCCACCACCAACTGGTTCTTCCAGTAATAACACTCAAGCACATTATGCAAATACTGATAATTGAACAACTTTTTCAGCTGGTGAAGTAAATGGTTCAACTGTTCTTCAACATACTAATTTTAGAGGAATGAGTGTTCATAATGCTTCAATTAATAATGATCCTTCTTCTTCTGGTACTGTGTGGATTTCTGACAGTGGTGCTTCAACACATATGACTGGAGACATGACATTGCTTTAGAGTACTTCTAACTACAAAGGAAAGGAGGTCATCATGATTGGTAATGGTAAGAAAATATTTATCTCTCTTACTTTGGTAGCACTATCGTTAATACACCAAAACCAGCTTTTAGGTTAGATAATGTTCTACATGTGCCAGATATGAGACATAATTTACTTTCAGTAGCAAAGTTTACAAAAGATAATGATTGTTATATTACTTTCTAGTTATGAGATAAGAAGCTTGGTTGATAATGTTTTGTTAGCTCAGGGAAAAATGGTTAACAACTTATATCCCATTACCTCTACTATGATGCAATTTGCCTTTTCATGTCTTGTCGCTTCTACGATATTTGGCATAATAGATTAGGTCATCCATCATCCAAAATTGTTCAACATCTTCATAATCATAAAAATATTATTCTTAAATCATCTAATTCTTCTTCTTTATGTCATCCTTGTCACTTGCAAAGAGAAAGCGACTTCCTTTTCAATTGTCTCCGCTTCTCGTGCTTCTTCTCCACTTGCATTAGTTTCTTGTGATGAGTGGGGTCCTTCTCCTGTCACTTCATTTTAGGGGCATAGATACTATATACTTTTTATTGATGATTTTAGCATTTTATTGGATATATCCAAGCAAATCAAAAGTGAAGCTTTACTATGTTTTCAACATTTCAAAACTTTAATCAAAAATCTTTTCAAAATAAAAATAATAGCTTTTCAAAACCGATGAAGCGAGTGAACCGATTAAAGGTCCTTCTAAATATTTTTTGGAGTCTTCTTGAATTCAAATAAGAATATCTTGTCCTAAAACCCCGAGAACATAATGGTCTTCTTTTGAGAAAGCATAGACACATTATTGAAATGGGGAATACATTACTTTTCAAAGATTCTTCTCTAAAAGAATACCGGTATGATGCCTTTTTAGCAGCTACTTATCTTATAAATAGGACTTCACCATTTCGATCATGTTTTGCATCATTACTCGTAAACATCCTCTTTCTACAACTTTTGCTTCTTTACTAAAAATTCCTTTTGAGCCAAAAAGTTTTAAAATAGCAATGTAAGATACACGATGACAAGTTTAAATGAAGGATGAAAATGATGCATTAAAAAGAAATGGTACATGGGATTTAGTTGATCCAGAACCTCATATGAATATACTAGGTTGTAAGTGGGCGTACAAAGTAAAATAAAAATCTGATGGAACAGTTGATAGATTCTATTAGAGCATAGCTCGGTTGAACCCACCAAGCATTGGTATGTCAAGTTTGGTTGTCATATTTTAGTGAATCAAAACTCATCTAAGAGTCGCTTGATTATGTACTAGATACAACTTTGTATAGGTTAGACTCGAAAGTCTAGGATTATGAGACATATAAGTATTACTCGAAGACTTGAAGAATGTGAAGAAGTAACAAGCTACAACAACGACATCATCCTTCCTTTTGAGGTTAGTAATATTTGACTTGAACTGTTTCATTCCTAACGTATCTTTCAAGTCATGCTATATTGAAAACATAACTGCGAAGCTGTGAATGATTAAACTCTAGTAGTAAGTGTTAGAGCAATGCTCGGTCGAACTCGCAAGCGTTGATATCTCAAGCTTGTTTGTCAAGTTTAGTTGCCAAAACTATAAGTCTTGATTTCTAGTCTACTTATAGCTAAGTCTCAGACTAGGATAGAAAGTGTAGTTGAGCTCTAGACTCCATGGCGTTCATCATGCAAAGACGAAGAACTACTCAAGGAACTGATGGAACTTCATCGACTAAAAGGTATGTGGAGACTTGAACTTATCTTTCACTCAAAAGTCTATCTACTCTATCTCCTATGTTAAGACAAAAGTCGTATTGCTATATAGACTTTGATTATACACATTTGTTATTTCGAGTCGAGTTTATCTCGCTTATCTATTTCTCGAAATATGTGCTGGTAAGCTTTTTCTTTGGCCAAGTTCATATTTACAAGTGACGAAAGTCATGTTGATTATTTAAATATCTTGAATATCGCTTTGATGAAAAATAGTGTTTGAATAACCTTTATTTAACATCCTCTAAGAATTTTCGATGATTGAAATGAGAGTTTAAATATATAACCTTGAATGGATATAAACATTGTATGTGAACTCATAAGTGTGTAAGTCCAAAATCCTTGAACTTAAGTATGTGTACTTTACTAGTTCAGAAGTCCGGAAGCTAAATCCGCGTTCCCGTGCAGCGTCTTCGAAGTTCACATCCGTGAATTTACGATGGAGTTTGTGAACCGAAAACAAACTCAAATCGGGTACTTAAGTATGCGTACGCATGCATACTTAAGTGGGTTATTTTCTAAAACGTTTTATTCGTGAACTAAGACATATATAAACTAAGGAATGCATATTTGCAAACCGTGGCTATAATGTTCATGAATTGATTCTAGTGAATCAAAATCGTTTTTGTTTCGATTGTGTCTTATACACTTCTATGAGATCTAAGCAATTGAACAACTCTCTAACTAGTTCTTTTGAGTCATTTGAACCAGTTAATTATGGTGAAGATGAATAAGGTTGATATGAAAGTACTCATATGGCTAACCATTTGGTTAACTACTGTTGAACCAACTAGGTGTACACGTTTAGGTACGGTTACACAAACCTAAATGAGCGTACATTTCATTTGTGTATAACAAGTTATGTTCGTTCGAACGGTTGAAAGATATTAGCTTGAATCTAATCAGGATTTTATCTAACGGTGACTATTGAATGTTTTGTTACCAAGGTAACTTAGATTGCAAACCCTGATTTGGAGACTATATAAAGGAGAACTCTAGCAACTAGGAAACCTAATCCCCACACCTTCCGTGTGATACTAGTTGTATAATCTAGATTCGATTCTCCTTTAACCTTAGGTTTCTCACAGACCCCGTAGGTTAACGAGTTAAAGACTTTATTGGGATTGTGAGCGAGACCCAACTTTTTTCTCCGTAGTTGCGTGATCTGATCTTGATGTTTCTATCATGATTGAGTGCAATCGTAAGATTGGCTTGAGATTAATTTCTCCGATAGGCAAGATAGAAAAGTAGTCACAAATATCTTCGTCTCATCGTTTGTAATTCCACAATATCTTGTTTCGCTAGTCGATTAATTAAGATTATTGTGAGGTAATTGATATTTCTAGGCTGTTCTTCGGGAATATAAGTCCGGTCTATCAATTGGTTCATGTTCACCTTGATTTTATCAAAATACGGAACAAAACTCGTAGGTATTCCTGTGGGAGACAGATTTATCTATTCCTGTAGACTTTCTATGTGATACAGATTTGTTTATTAAAGTCTTCGACTTTGGGTCGTAGCAACTCTTAGTTGTGGGTGAGATCATCTAAGGGAATCAAGTGTGTAGTATCATGCTGGATTGGAGACGTAAGGAGCGCAACCGTACCTTGGATCGGTGTGAGATTGATTGGGGTTCAACTACGGTCCATACCGGGTTAGTTTGTAGTAGGCTAGTGTCTCGTAGTGGCTTAATACAAGCAGGTGTGTGTTCAATCTGGACTAGGTCCCTGAGTTTTTCCGCATTTGCGGTTTCCTCGTTAACAAAACTTCTGGTGTATGTGTTATTTATTTTCTGTATTATATTTTGTTATATAATTTAAATATCACAGGTTGTGCGTTGAATCGATCAATTGGTAAATCCAACCTTTAGTTTTTGATTGAAATTGATTGATACTTGAACATTGGTCTTTGGTACCATTCAAGTTGATTTATCTTGCATTCAATTAGAATCGCAGATTTCTATTTGTTTGAGTAAGGATTGAATCGAGAAATTGAGATATAACTCTTTGATATACTTTTCATTAAGATTGAGTCTGACTGTCTAGTTGATTCTCTTAAAAGTATATTGGAGTTAGTTCATACAGATTGCTAAGCGAAATATTGGGTGAGGTTGTTATAACCCCAATTTTTCAATTGGTATCAGAGCAGGCAAACACGTTTAAAGACCTTATAAGTCCGTGTTTGTAGCGATCAGACTCTATGGACATAAATTCTATCTCTATAAACGTACCGCCAGTCTTCGATGGCTCAAACTACTTATGGTGGGAAATTGCTATGCGTGCTTTTCTTCAAGCTCGTGATTTTCAAACATGGGTACTTGTTGTCAATGGCTATACTCCTCCGGTTGATACAGAAGGCGATGTGTCTAGACCTAAGGATATTGGTAGATATACTCCAGAAGAAATCCTTGCTGCAAAGAAAAATTCTGACGGATTAAATGCTATCATACATGCCATCACCCAAGATCTTCAGAATCATGTGACTACATGTCTAAAGTCTAAAAATGCCTGGGATATCTTAGAAACTGTATTTTAAGGGAATACCTGTGAAAAATAAGCTAGGTTTCAAAACCTAAATTCTGATTGGGAAAACCTTTGTATGGCAGAAGAAGAATCATTTGATGAGTTTAACCACAAAGTGTCTGAAATCGTTAATGCATCCTTTGCATTGGGTAAGACCATTTCTGAAAAGGACATTGTGATGAATATTCTCAGATCTCTGCCATCCAAATACGATTCTAAGAAGCATGCCATCGTTAAAGGAAATAACCTTGATACACTTTCCAGGAATACTCTGGTTGGAAAGCTTAAAATTTTCGATCTTGAACTTTGTCAAAGAGAAAAACGTCACTTGTTTAGCAACCATGATGCTACATCTGATAAAAAGTCTCGACGTCCTAAATTGATTGATACAAGGGATGAGAATTGCTTTAATTCAACTATGTCACTGTTTATACAAAAACTTAAGAAAAATCTTAGACAGAAGTAAAGAAAGTCTCAAAAGAAATCCCAATCCGTCAAAAAGGAGGACATAAAAGTTCAGAAAATCTATGATAATAAAACTTGTTACAAGTGCTATAGAATTATCCATGACGCTTCCATAAGTTCTGATAAGGAGTTAAGTAGTTAACTAAAGCATGGATGGCTACTCTTGACTATTGTCCTGAGGATAATATATGTGAAAGTTCTCTTAATCTCTTTGCTGATAATCACACTTGTCCTCCGAATAGTCCTGATTATTCCACGATGAACAATCTTACTTCTCCAGAAGTGTTTAAACTAGAAAAGGAAACCTTGATTAAAAAGATTGGAGATCTGGAATGTCAACTGTTTGATTTAAGACAGGAGATTGCTATCGCACGCAGTTGTGATCTTAATAAGAAACATCGAACTTCTTCGATCAATTCTTTTAAGCATTATCAACAAATTACTCCTGATTCTATGTCAGTCTCAAATCAACCTAAAGAGGATGATATGGATATCCACAAGGACTTACCAAACTGTTTAGTCTCCCTGTGTAAAAGTCAGGATCATCTTGAATTTGTAAGCACTAAAGGTCAAGAATATTTCCCCTCTATTAAACCCTGTTTTCAGAAGATGAAAAGGAAGTATACTTTGAAATCCTCAAAAGAGATTTGCAAAGCCATTCATAGATTGCGAAAATCTTCAAACACAGTTTCCAAAATAGTTTCTAAAAAGAGGAAAGAATGATGTGTATAACTCTTCTTTCATAAAGGCAAAACAGAAACAAGGAATAACAAATACTTCATCCCCTCATAAGAAATCACCCAGTCCTGTTAAGGATTGGAGGAATTACATTCTGTAACTCTGTTTAAGATGATTCTTGTTTGTCACTCTTGGGAAGGAATCATATTCTTCAAGAGGGTTGTGATGAATTTTTCTCTGTTATTTCCTTAAATTTAATTCTGTTCTTGTTGTTTCTCTTCGTTTTTAGTCAAGAACCGGTTGAGTACGTAAACGGTTTTCTTGTAAAGCCTTTGTCTTAGATAACCAAATTTTGTTAGGGTTTTGGTCAAAGGTATTTTTGGAAATTTTATCCCCTATCTTTATTCTTTTTAAGATGAAGATTTCTCCTCGATGTGAGCATTTCATTTTTTTTCTTTCTCTCTTCTATCATGTCCTCATCAAGTCTTTCAAGCAAAGAAAGTGATGTCTGGACTGTTCTCTTTCCCTCTAAGAAGATTCGTTTTGATTCTTCTGATAATGAGATGTGCTCTAACAAGCATGATTCCTCCCCTGATGGAAATCCTCGGTCTCTCATTTTGATAAGTGGTAGGAGCTTAAAAGTGATTATCCTACGTATTCATCGCAAGTGCACAGGCCTATTGGAGGCAAGGGCAAGCACAGGTCGATCCCACAGAGAAGTGGTGTGTGCTATGATTGAACTAAGGCTTACTCTAAACTGATTTCTACAAATATTGAACACAAATATGATCTGGTGTTGGTGTCGAAACGACTGAGAGAATGTTTCTCTAAACTAAGACAGCAAATATGTAGAAAAAGTTGTAACTGTGACTTGTGTGGCACTAGGGTGATTAAACTCACCACTCAATCCTATACTAAGGTAAACAAATTCTACTTATGCTCTTATCCTTCCCTTGAAGGTTTCAGAAAATTATATTAATTGCATTCACTAATTAACCCCTAGTATAGAGTGTCTTCTTACAGTACACTCTATCACAAGCTAATTTGCTCAACAATTAGCAAATAACCTAATTCAATAAATACATTAAGAACATAAGATGAATCATGAGTTAACTCATTATAGAATTAAGGGTTTGTTCTACACCCTAGCAAAGGTGATTAGAACATCATGCTGAAAATAAAAATACTTCAAATTAAATTCTACAAATTAAACCCTAAAACATGCTGTTTTTCTCTTACATCACAAACATCAATTTATAACTCACAAAACATCTCAAATTAACAACTACACATCCGACCCAAACCTCTATCTTCCGCTGAATTGGCTCGAGCTCCATGCTCCTGTTGTTGGTGAAAACCCCAATTTAACTGCCTCAACCCTAGCTTCTAAGGTGGGAGAAACTAATGATGGAGGAAGGCAGAAATAGGGCATGGAGGAGGAGTTGGATAGAGTTGTTGGCGCTTGTCGTGGAGGTGGTGATGGCGGTGGTGATGGCTGCATCGGGCATGGGAAGAGAAGGAGAAGGTGAGGGTTTCGAGCAGGAGTTGTTGGGGAGAAGAAAGAGAAGAGTAAAGAAGAAGTGAAGTGTAGTCGATGGGTATAGGTGTAGGAGGTTTCGTTGTGAAGCAGGCGCATCGACGGACGATGAGGAAGTCAGCGAGCGTTGGATGTGGCGAGTGAGATCCTGAACAGCCGAGGAAGGATTGGGGTGATTTGGTGTTGAGCGAGGCATCGAGAAATGATGTGAGTGATGGAGCGACCGTAGGATGCAGGCTGGGCGAGATCTCAACGGCTTGGAGTGGACGGGCTCGGATCCGGTCGCGGGTCTTGGATAGCTTGGGCCCATGTCTTGTAAATGGTTTGCTCTGATGCGCGCGCTTTGGCTTTCTGCTCCATAGACGCTTGTCTCCACCCTTTGCTCTTTTGGCTCCTCAATTTCTCCGAGCTTTATTTATTACCTAAAAACACAAAATTAATTAATACAAATATTTATTCTTGAAAACAAAGAAAATACGAGAATCTGGGATAATATCTCGATTTAGAGTACAAAAGATGAATTAAATGCCAATAAATAGATGTATAAATATGAAATATTTGGCACTCATCAAATACCCCCAAACCTGAATTTTACTTGTCCTCAAGTGAAACAAAATGAAGAAATCCTAACTATACCCCCCTCGCAGTCTCGAATGCATTTAGCGTATGCACTAAGCCTTTAAACCCCTAGGTGTCCCTAGTGGACGAGTTGTAGTCTCGTGAGGGTTTACCAGGGTGTACCCACAAAACCTTCTCCAACTTCGAGTGTAAAAGAGTCCAAGCATCCAAGGAGCTATGAGGACATGTGAGTTTCGCATGCTAGTAACAAGAAGTTAGAACTACCAAAGAACGCATTCTCATCCTTAAGTCGAGCGAGAAGTAACCATACCATATGAAAGAATTTGGATTCGATTGTGATCATAAGCCTCGACTTCTGCCTCACTAATAGGGTGTTATGATAATTTCACTCAAAAAGATCGCTTTTTTAGTCTCTCATGTGTGCAGGCAGGAATAAAGAGAGAAATCCTGTACACGTTGAAGATGAGAAGGATAACCTTCCAAATAATTTACGGAGGCTCCACGCTTAAGTGTGGACAAAAAGAATCTTTTTTCTCGATGATCTCTAAGAAAGGAAATCAACCATTAGCAAGGATGGGAGTACTCACTTACCTTCTCACCCGATCGGCAATTAATATCACTCTCTCAAGATTCATATAAACGTCTTCAATCTTCGGTCTTCGGTCTTCAATAGCTGATGATGAACTTCTGAATTTCACAAAAACTTGACAAACTTTTTTTTTTTATTTTTTTTTTTACATAAAAATAAGGGTTATTTGGTTTTTGGTACTTATGTTTTGTCCAATGTTAGTGTTTGGTCTAACATTTGTCCAACTTAGTGGTTGGTACCAAATTGACGCCCACCGTAGTTGACCGCGTTATTGACTCGAATTTAATTAATTTTAAGAATAAATAAAACTAAGTTTACAATTGTATCCTCAAGTAGGCTTGAATCCAACGGCTTTTCTAAAGCCATTAATCCGTGATCCAACTCCTTCACTCTTTCTCTTCTTCTTCCTTTCGATCTCCACCCCCATTTATGAAATATGCGGATACGCCATAGATGAAGAATACGCCACAAATACATTACACAATCAATCAAGCAAAATTTAAAATTCATCCATTATATAATCAAACAACGACTTCACAAATCTCCATTTTTGTGACAACAGACTGTGGGTGCAGATTTGGCCATTCAAGCTTTTTCTCAAACAACTTATAGGTGTTTTAAACTTTCAACTAATGATAATATAGAGAAAAGTTTAAGCTGTACATGATTCCAAGCTCCTTCCCTGCATTCCATTTAATTCCGGCGACAACCAAAGTCCTAAATGCGACTAAGATGAATGATTCATCAATCACCAGCACCCACCTTTAATATTAATGGCCGAAACCATTTCTGCTATGATTTGACGCTCAAGAAAATGTCTAAATGGAAAATGAACACTTACCCAAGTCTTGTGTTGCTCTGGTCTTCTAAAACGAGTTCTTAATCTCCTTCTTCCATCGACAAAACATCAATGGTAGCGAGTAGCAGTTCTTTTCTTTGCTTGATCGGCTTGATTCAAATTAGGGGTTAGAGGTGGACATCATCGATTCATTAGTTGTTGTCTTTGTTTGCTTGTTCTAGATCTTGCCTCCTAAATTAGATCTATACCCATTTTGAGTTACTTTTTCCCTTTTCTCGAGTGAGAAAACGATAAGGCTTTTTTAGGGAGGCGACAAAAAGAAGCAAATTGGGTGAATGAGATGGAAGAATTCCTATATGGTTGGTGCCGGCGACGAGAAAAGAAGCAAAGAAAGAATGATATGCGAAAAAGATTAGAGAGCTAGTGTGTGGGTGCAAATATCCGATGTAATTCCATTAACAAGTGAAGGGTAGAAGAGTCAATTCATATATATTTTAGATGGTAAATTAATTAAAATTTGGGTAAAATTTGAATCAACAGAGTCAACCAATGTCAACGTGAAGTCCAGGTACCAACCCCTGAGTTGGACAAATGTTAGACCAAATACTAAAGTTGGACAAAATGTAAGTACCAAAATCCAATTAACCCTAAAAATAACAACAACGAAACTACTAACTCAAATTTTTTTTTTTAAACAAACATGAAATGAAAATAACAATAAAACTCAATTTTTCACGAACTTCATTAATTCTCATCTTCTTTTCTTTTCTTTCCTTTGTTGCATGTAAACCTTGGACTATCTCAACTTTTCTTCAAATATTCTGATGATGCTCCGCTTGCTGACGATGATGTGTTTCTATGAATGTGTTGATGTTGTTGAGAGGGAGAGAGTGATGCTAACTGCAAATCGGTATTTAGAAGGAGTTTTCATCTTTAGACGTCACCCTCATGATTGGCAAAAATAGCACTCAAGAGATCAAAAATAGTGCTGAAAGTGGTGCGAAGTTGGGTAGCTCACCATTCCTACCCGGAATTGACGTACGGTGACACACACTCTAACAGATTTTCTAGAAAGTCACAAAGAGTGAAGGTCGGTACCTCGCTTGATGTAAAATGGGTAGTCTCCACTATGGTTGATCACAATTCTACTACCGAATATCTAAACAGCACCTAATTCGCCCTCCGTATGGTTAAATCCAACTTTAACGCTCTAATCAACTAAGAAACCCGATTGTGTTCTCCAGTACTTCCAAGTTCTGTTATGTCGGTCAGACTCTCTATGTAAACATAGCTAGAAGCATGCTAGTGACTCTAAAATCTCTAAAAGTTGGAGGTTTTTATGTACATATTTACAAAGAGTTGTTTTTTTTTTTTTAACAAAGACTAAAAACAAAGACTAAAAACTAAAAACTCTACATGCAAATGCACCCCCAAACCTAAATCAAACATTGTCCTCAATGTGTCAATAGATAATAAGAATTCAAAAAGTCACATACCAAGAGAACTATGTTGAGTAGAGAAAAGGGAAGAGATTACCGGATGTACAATGATGTTGTTAAACCAAAGGAGGATGAATGCTTTGAAAGCAAACACCCAAGGGGCAAGACAAAAAGTTTGGTTAGCACACATAAAAATTATGCAAAAAGAAAAAGAAAATGGGAAAGAAGATGGATTTTTAGTCCATATGTATGTACACAAGTGAACTAGTCTAGTCCACATAGATGGGGTCTTCTAAGTCAACGGTCTCAACTTCTTGTGGAAGATGCTCCGAAATGGTTTCGGTCTCGACCATTGACCTTGAAAATGTTCTTGGTTGCTGGGTTTTCAACTTCTGACTCCATGGGGAAAGACGTACGTACCAAGAATGGTCCCGACCATCGAGAACGTAGCTTTCCTGGAAACAAATGCAATCTAGTGTTGTACAATAAAACTTTTCGTCACGGGGTGAAAGACTTGCGCAATGCGCTTTGAAACACCTTCATTCTATGTTTATACGTTTTGGCACTATCATATGCATCATTTCTCAATTCTTCTAACTCATTGAGTTGAAGTTTCCTATGGGTTCCAGCCTTATCAAGATCAAAATTCAACTTCTTCACAACCCAATATGCACGGTGTTCTAATACAACAGGTAAATGACATGCTTTTCCGTACACAAGTCTGTAAGGAGACATCCCAATGGGAGTCTTGTATGCAGTTCTATAGGCCCATAAAGCGTCATTTAAGCGCAAAGACCAATCTTTCCTAGAAGGATTGACGGTCTTCTCAAGGATGTGCTTAATTTCCCTATTAGAAACTTCTACTTGGCCACTTGGTTTGAGGATGGTAAGGTGTTGCGACCTTATGAGTGATTCCATACTTGCGCACTAGTGATTCAAAGGGTCTATTGCGAAATGACTACCTCCATCACCGATTATTGCCCTAGGGGTTCCAAAACGGGAGAAAATGTTCTCCTTAAGAAAAGAAAGAACAACTTTATGTTCGTTGGTTTTGGATGCAATGGCCTCTACCCACTTAGAGACATAATCGACAGCAACAAGAATGTATAACTTACCTTCAGAGTTAGGAAATGGACCCATGAAATCAATACCCCAAACATCAAACAGTTCAACAATCAAAATGGGTTGTAAGGGCATCATGTTTCTCTTAGAGATACTTCCTAATTTCTGGCATCGGTCACAAGCAACACAAAAAGCATGGCAATCCTTAAACAATGTTGGCCAATAGAAACCGCTTTGCATGATATTTGCGGCCGCTTTCTTGGCACTAAAGTGGCCTCCACATGCATGGTCATGACAGAAAGAGATGACGTCCCTTTGTTCAGAGTTGGGGACACATCTCCTAATGATTTGGTCTTGGCAGTACTTAAACAAATATGGGTCATCCCAAAGGAAGTGTTTAACTTCAGCCAAGAACTTAGAACGGTCTTGTTTAGACCAATGCAAGGGTATTCTACCTGTAGCAAGGTAGTTCACAATATCAGCAATCCAAGGCAATTCAGACACAAGCATCAATTGCTCATCAGGGGAATGATTCCCTAATTATCACAGATTCATCAGTTGATTCAACATTCAACCTAGACAAGTGATCGGCAACAACATTTTCGACCCTTTCTTATCTCGAATTTCGAGGTCAAACTCTTGTAGCAAGAGTATCCATCGAATTAGACGAGACTTAGCATCTTTCTTAGACAAAAGATATCTCAGTGCAGCATGATCAGAATAAATGATGACTTTAGACCCTATCAAATAAGATCTAAACTTATCTAATGCAAACACAACAGCTAGCAACTCTTTCTCGGAGTGGAATAATTCAATTGAGCATCATTAAGTGTTTTACTAGCATAGTAGATCACATAAGGAAGTTTGTCTACTCGATGGCCTAAAACAGCTCCTACAGCATAGTCAGACGTATCACACATAATCTCAAATGGTAATGTCCAATCAGGAGGTCGACTATAGGGCGGATGTAAGGAGAGCCTTCGATTGCTCCCATGCTTCCTTACAAGCATCATCAAAGACAAATGCAACATCTTTTGCAAGAAGATTGCACAAAGGTCGTGAAATTTTACTAAAGTCTTTGATGAATCGGCGGTAAAAACCCGCATGGCCTAGAAATGATCTGATGTCCCTCGCCTAACGAGGTTGAGGCAAGTGTTGAATGAGATCTACCTTGGCTTTGTCTAATTCTATTCCTTTTCCGAGATGATATGCCCTAGAACAATGCCTGAGTTAACCATGAAATGACATTTTCCCAATTCAAGACCAAATTCTTTTCCTTACACCTAATTAGCACACAAGTGAGGTGATGCAAACACTCATCAAAAGAAGACCCAAACACGGAAAAATCATCCATAAAAATCTCAAGAAACTTATCTACCATGTCGTAAAATATGCGCATCATGCAACGTTGAAAAGTAGCGGGTGCATTGCACAGCCCAAAAGGCATATGACGATAAGCAAATGTTCCATAGGGACATGTAAACGTGGTCTTTTGTTGGTCTTGGGTGCTATGTGGATTTGGTTGTAGCCGAATAGCCATCTAAGAAGCAAAGAGTGACTATGTTTTGCTAACCTTTCCAAAGATTTGGTCAATGAAGGGAAGGGAAAAATGGTCTTTCTTGGTTACCGTGTTCAGTTTTCTATAGTCAATACTGAGACTCGCCACCCTGTGGTTACACGGGTGGGTACAAGTTCATTCTTCTCATTTTGAACTACAAATAATGCCGGACTTCTTGGGTACTACCCGAATGGACCGACCCAATGGCTATCAGGGACTGGGTAAATGATACCCGCATCAAGCAATTTCAGAATCTCACCCTTGACAACATCTCTCATGTTGGGGTTAAGTCTCCTTTGCATTTCCCTAGATGGTTTAGTGTTCTCTTCAAGGTTTATGTGATGTATGCAAATTGTGGGACTTATACCCTTAAGATCGGAGAAGGTCCAACCTAAGGCTCCTTTATGCTCTTTAAGTACTTCTAAAAGTTGACTTTCCTGTTCCGTGTCTAAACATGATGTAATAATCACAGGTAAAGTATCAGAAGGACCTAAGAAAGCATACTTCAAAGTATCAGGTAATGGTTTCAAATCAAGCTTAGGTGGTGTGTCAAGAGGTGGGGCAGATTTGGTATCAGAGAGTGGAAGTGGTTCCACTGCATTCTGCCACTTAGCAATAGCCATGTGTGGGACGATTCAAGCAACGAGTGAATTTCCCCAATGTACTTAGACTCGAAGAGATCTAAGTCAAAGTTATCTAAACATGCTTGCAAGGGGTCCACCGACAAAATGTCGGGCAAAGAGTCTTGAATCGAGACTCTCAATCATGTTAATCTCATGCAAATCAGATCATCACAATCAATGGGTTGTTGACTAGTGTTAAAAACATTCAACTCTACGGTCATGTTACCAAAAGACAATTTCAACACACCATTACGACAGTTGATGATGGCATTGGACGTCGCCAGAAAGGACGTCCTAAAATCACAGGAATGTGATTACTTGGGTTTTGACGGGTTGAGTGTCTAAGACGATGAAGTCTACGGGGAAAGAAAAATTTATCAACCTTGATTAACACATCTTCAACAATACCACGGGGGATTCTCACAGATCTGTCCGCTAACGTAGCATAACGGTGTGGGGCTTCGGCTCCCAAGGCCCAATTGCACATACACAGAGTATGGCAATAGATTCACACTCGGCTCCTAAGTCTAGTAACGCCTTTTCGACCGTATGGTCGCCTATGGTGCATGTAATCGTTGGACTACCCGGGTCTCTAAACTTAGTTGGAATCTTGTTTTGGATTATGGAGCTCACTTGCTCGGAGAAAGGCACGCTTATGCACATGAAGCTTTCGCTTTTTGTGTGCACAAGTCCTTCAAAACTTAGCATAGGTGGGTATTTGTCTAATGCTTCGAGAAATGGAATATTTATGTTAACTCTCTTGAACATTTCCAAAATCTCATTGTATTGGTTACCCCCTTACATTTGCACCAACCGTTGTGGGAATGGAGCAACATGTACATGACTTGGCAAAGAAACATCTATATCAGTAGGACTCTTGGTTTTATCAATGGTTGATTCTTTCTCTAAAGTAGATGTTTTTGCGGTGTTGTGTGTCCGATGAGTCGATGGAGACTCGCTTGATCGTGGTACACCTACATGGTTCTCAACAACTCTACCACTTCGGAGAGTGGTGATGGCATTCGCTTTGACCGTGTGAAGGTTCATTGCGGTAGAGGAGACTCGCTTGAAACACATTCTTTGGATTTTGTTGGGGTTGACTAGGGAGTTTGCCTTTCTCTCTCTCATGCAATGCATCACAAATTTGACGCATTTTAAGTTCTAGACTTGTGAAGCGTTGGTCAGTAGTTTCTGAAGTTGTGAAAGATTTTGGGTCCTTGAGACCGACACGGTCTTCTAAGCTAGTCTTTTTTTCTCTGGCTGTGGTACCGAGGGTGTGGTTGTACTTGGGGTTTCTAGGATATGAGTATCCTTGGTTGTTATTTGTTGGTCCCCCTTGTACCGCCCTTTAGACCAAGAGAAGTTAGGGTGCTTCCTCCACCTGGGTTGTAGGTTTGAGAATACGGGTTGTTCTCTTGCCTATGGTATAATGCATTGGCTTGCTCGGTTTTGGACTCTTGAAATGCATGTAAGTCCGGACATTTGTCCACTAAATGGTCGAAGCTATGGCATGCGGCACAAGTGGCCATTTCGATTTGGTCATGGAGAGTAGGGGCATTAGGTTTTATATTTTTCTCGCAATTCAAGCATTTCTATTCTCCGGCCAAAGATGCCATTTTTGCATTTCCCTCAAAGTCGACTCGATTCTATGAACATTTTGTGCGGGGTAGTCCGTTTCGGTTCTCGGATGGACTCCCACCTTTATTGAGTCTTTTCGACTGACTTCGATTAAGAAAGTCCAAGTGTCATCAGCACTCTTGTCAATAAATGCACCATTGCACATTGACTCGACCGTGGTACGGGTTCTAACATCTAGACCCTCATACAAGATTTGCACGAGTCTCCATTTTTCAAAAACCATGGTGGGGACATTGGAGTAATAATTCATTGAATCTCTCCAAGTACTTTGCTAGAGTTTCGTCTTCTAATTGCACAAAACCATTTAGACTTTGGCGAATTGTCGCCGTCTTATGGTTTGGGAAAAACTTTTTGAAAAACTCTTTGTGAGGTCATCCCAGGTTCTAATGGACTGTGGTTGTAGGGCATGAAGCCAAGACTTGGCTTTGTCTTTCAGAGAAAAAGGAAACAATCTCAATTTGAGGGAATCCTCTGTCATTTGGTTAAAACGCAGAGTCCTGCCGTATATCCTCAAAGTCTCTCACGTGATGGTAGGGTTCTCAAACGCACGACCCCTCTAAACACGGTAGCATGTGAATGGTGCTTGCTTTCGCCTCAAACCGACAAGCATCGGCCTGACCCATGATGCAAGAGGGATGGCTTGCCCTAGTTGGGTACATGTAGTCCTTGAGACTACGGGTGGTTAAGTTCCTCACCCATAGTTTCGTTTCGGATAGATCCGGGCTTGGGTTTTGGCCAAGAACCGGGCATGCTAACGATTTCGTCCGGCGATTCTAACTAGTCGATTTGTTTGGTCTCTAAAAGACACAATCATAGCCTAGCTAGCGCATCTAGCATGTTACCATACAATCAAGTTCAACACGTAAAAGCAAAAACTCAAAAACGACCCACTAATACAAGACTCAAGCCCAAAAGATGGCTTGTTGATGTTGTAAGGCCCAACCGATTAGGTGGGTATCGGTTGGTTATGTGGGCTTTAGTCATGCGTAGAGCCCCGTGTTGGGTAATATGTACACACCAAATGGTATAGCCCAAGTAGTTGGGCTTCGTTTATGTGCAGCCCAAAGTTGGCGGCTTAGGTTGAGGGAAGGTTTGTGCAGAGCCGGTTTTGGGTTTCAACAGGTTTGTCTAGCTATGCACAGAATGCAGCTCGTCTAAGTGGGCTTCAGCTTATGCAGGTTGTCAAGCACAGGCTTGAGTGCACAGGTTGTGTACTGAACAAGAAAGCAACAATTTGCACAGATCTAAGTGCATATCTCAGCACAGCTTAGAGCATCACACACTCACACAAAAAGATACAGCAATTTCTAGCACACAGGAGTCACAAAGACTTTGGCGGTCACAAAGTGCGGCTTGGCGATGAACAAAGAGAGTAAAATTGTGTGCGGTGCCTTTGGGTTAATGGATGTGCTCACTCAAGGGTGAAGCATGTCTTTGGGTTTGTGTATTTGAAAACCAACCTAGTTGCTAAAACAAACTCTGCTATTCACAAGTCAATTAAATGCCACAGAGCACACACAATTTGCGTAAGCCGATCCACACATTCACAAGAGCAATGGATGTAATAACAGGATGAGCAATTTTAGCATTCTACAACAGTTTCAATCATGTCAAGGAGTGTCAACCTGGTTCAGTTGATCTCAAATTTCAGAGAACAAGTTCACAAATATGCATATATTATCAGGGCATATCATTCACATCTTGAAAGAGCAGATGAATAGCAAATGAACAATCCAAAATATTGTCACAGGGCACTTGACATGAAACAAAGTGTCAACCGTGTTGGTTGATGCCAACTATCTCGTAGATTCTCACAAACATGCGAGATACTAGCAGGGTTTTGTGATCACGGATGCACACTTGCAATAGCTCATACTGGTCTCAAACACTTAAGCATGCATAAGGTTGCGGGGCAGATTGAAGCTATGGGCACTGGAGAACTCACGCGAGCAAGGATTTAAAGTGTGAGCACTACCTAGCAAAGGCGATACAGGTGCAAACACAATGATACTCAGTCTTCTTTCAGTCATGCACAGGTGATGGTTATCCAGCTAGTGTGTGGCAGGCTTACAGATTTTCAGCTAAAGCTACCTTGGTTTTCCAAGTTGTGACTCAAAACTTGCAGCTCCATGGGGCTAGCAAGGTGGTAGGTGACTCACAAGGTCCGTGGGGTCAAGTCACCCAGGCCGACATCACTTTGTTTTCACAAAGTTATTCTCAAGTTATATACAAGGTTAAGCAGAGATCAAAGAGCAATTCCAAGTTCAAAGTCACAAAATACAGGGGCTAGTAGAGGGGCACATATTCACAAACAGGTATGGTTTATCATGCATTCATGTGAGCAATGACTCAAAGGTGTGCTTCAAAAGATCATTAAATAGGCAAGCATGCTATATCATTCATGTAAGCTAGGATAGAAACATAATACCACCAGTATAACACTGGGTTTAGGCAAATCCACCAATGGTTCTGCTCCTTGGTTTTCTCCAATTGCTCACAATTTTTGTTACTCAAGAGAGAAATCTCGGTTCTCAATGTTGCACAAATCAAAGTAAAAGAGCAATACTTGCAGTATAAAGTTAACCACTGAGCTTGGTTATCTGTTGAGGGCAGACCAAGTTACAGTTGACAGGCTAACCATAAAAGAATGAGGTGAAGTTACCACAGAACCAACAAGTTATAACATGACCTACAAACCAAGCTAACTACAGATGCTAATGATGAGGCAGAGTTTTACAAAGGATCAAGAACCAAAGAAAGAGACAACACTACAACAAATGCTAAACAGATGTGAAGGATAATACAGGGTGCTTGTCACACTAAGCTAACAACAAGATATAAAAACAGATGATGTTATATAGACAACAAGTTAAACACTAACACATATATACAAAATTTTGAAATGAAAACAGTAAAGAAAGCACTATGAAACTACACAACGCACTACTGTTCCGGCGATGCGCCAAAAACTTGGTAGGAGCTTAAAAGTGATTATCCTACGTATTACTGCAAGTGCACAGGCCTATTGGAGGCAAGGGCAAGCACATGTCGATCCCACAGAGAAGTGGTGTGTGCTATGATTGAACTAAGGCTTACTCTAAACTGATTTCTACAAATATTGAACACAAATATGATCTGGTGTTGGTGTCAAAAACGACTGAGAGAATGTTGCTCTAAACTAAGACAACAAATATGTAGAAAAAGTTGTAAGCGTGACTTGTGTGGCACTAGGGTGATTAAACTCACCACTCAATCCTATACTAAGGTAAACAAATTATACTTATGCTCTTATCCTTCCCTTGAAGGTTTCAGGTGGAAATTATATTAATTGCATTCACTAATTAACCCCTAGTATAGAGTGTCTTCTTACAGTACACTCTATCACAAGCTAATTTGCTCAACAATTAGCAAATAACCTAATTCAATAAACACATTAAGAACATAAGATGAATCATGAGTTAACTCATTATAGAATTAAGGGTTTGTTCTACACCCTAGCAAAGGTGATTAGAACATCACGCTGAAAATAAAAATACTTCAAATTAAATTCTACAAATTAAACCCTAAAACATGCTATGTTTTTCTCTTACATCACAAACATCAATTTATAACTCACAAAACATCTCAAATTAACAACTACACACTGACCCAAACCTCTATCTTCTCGCTGAATCGGCTCGAGCTCCATCTTTGGGGTTGTTGGTGAAAACCTAATTCTAATCGCCTCAACCCTAGCTTCTAAGGTGGGAGAAGCTAATGATGGAGGAAGCGGAACTAAGGCATGGAGGAGGAGTTCTGATAGAGTTGTTGGCGGCGGGTGTCGGTGGAGGTGGTGATGGCTCGCATCGAGCATGGGAAGATAAGGAGAAGGTGAGGGTTTCGGCGAGAGTTGTTGGGAGAAGAAAGAGAAGAGGAAAGAAGAAGTGAGGTGTAGTCGATGGGGTATAGGTGTATGAGGTTTCGTTGTAAGCGGCGCGACGTACGATGAGGAAGTCGTGAGCAGTGTTGGATGTGGCGAGTGAGATCCGAACGACCGAGGGAGGATTGGGGTGATTTGGTATTGAGCGGAGGCATCGAGAAATGATGTGAGTGATGGAGCGACCGTAGGATGCAAGTGGGCGAGATCTCAACCGGCTTGGAGTGGACGGGATCGGATCCGGTCGCGGGTCTTGGATAGCTTGGGCCCATGTCTTGTAAATGGTTTGCTCACGATGCGCGCGCGCTTTGGCTTTCTCGCTCCATAGACGCTTGTCTCCAATTCTTTGCTCTTTTGGCTCCTCAATTTCTCAGGAGCTTTATTTATTACCTAAAAACATAAAATTAATTAATACAAATATTTATTCTTGAAAACAAAGAAAATACGAGAATGCGGGATAATATCTCGATTTCGAGTACAAAAGATGAATTAAATGCCAATAAATAGATGTATAAATATACAATATTTGGCACTCATCAATAAGCTCCCTTTAACCATGAATCTTGTCTTGGAACAAATACGTGCTCTGAAAAGTGAACTTGAATCCTTTTCCAAAAAACTTGAAGAAAATATGGATAATCTTGAATCCAGGATTGATCTGATCGAAGACGAGCTTGATGAATATAGTGAATATGAGAAGAGTATTCTAAGTAAGTGAAATGCTTCATATGAGTTGTTGATTTTATTTTGCTTAGGAAAACTTCTTATGAGAATTTTATTCTTGTGTTTTTAAGAAGAATAACTAGAGTTTGGAATAGCCATTATTGTGATTACACATAGCTATGTCCAACGATTTTCATCTTGAATGTTTTTAGATTTATTTGTTTAAATTCTAAAAATTATTTGGAAGATGATTTTGCAGTATTAATCTTTATGGTTTTATATATTGCAATTTGTTATGGGATATGTGTGTTTGCGTCCGTTAACTATGATTGTCCCATACATGGTCAAAAGTTAAGTCCTTCATATGTCAATATGCAAGTATTGATAAAAGATTGAATGAACTTTTGACAAACAAAAGTTAAGCCTTTTATGTCATTATGCAAATATTGATGGAAGAAAGGATGAGCTTTTATTTACACGCAATTATAATTATTTATTATAATTAAAAGTAAAATACACAAATGTTAACTCCGTATTACTTGATAGTGATCCTATAGAGTTTGGTTAAGTCCGAACCTATTATCAAGTAATCATACTTTGACTGTTGTATTGTCTCGATCTCGTATCCATAGACGATCACACAAAGTGTGAATACCGATTTGTAGTATTGTCTCAACTCTGTCCATAGACAATCACTTTCGGTAAGAGGACTTATAGGTGGATAAATTAAAGATTGTGGTTTATTTGGGTACCCTCGTCTTTTCAATTGGTATCAGAGCGGGAAAACACGAGAGATCTAACAATCTGTGTTTGGTGCGATCCAACCTATAAGATATGAGTCAAAATAAGAAAAGCAAAGCTAAACTTATGGAGAACTCAGCTAACGTACATCAAGATGCTGAGAATAAGGTCTCATAAAAGGAATTGGTCTCGTAAGTCTTTTCGAAAATGAAGAAGAAAGTCTAAGACTGATAACTTGATTGAAAATCAGGATCCTGATCAGAAAAGAATGAATCCAAAACTAAAGGAACGTGTTTTGGAACCGAATGCAATCACTTGTGAAAAAATTTCTGTTTCTAAAATAGAAAAGAAATTTAATTCACTAGTCTTCCCAAGTTCTGAATTTTGTAAAATGTTAGAAAGGTTTTTCAAACATGTTGAAAATTATTCAAAAGAAGGAAAAACCATTGAAAACCTAGATGATGTCCTAGGACTTATTGTTCAATTAAATGTAAGAATCTGTGAAGGAAAGCGAGAAACACTCAGTCTTCAAAATAATCTAGCATGATTATTTTGAACAAAAATTGGCCTTATGCAATGAAGTATATCAGCAAACTTGAGTGTGTGAATTTCTTACTCAATCGCCGGGAGCATTCACAAATAAGGAATAAGATCCTTATAGAAGAAATTCTTACAGAAAGACATGTCAAAAGGTATACCTTGATAAGTGTTTAAAAAAATATTTTCAACCAGGAATGGATACCTTAAGGGGACATATAGAATGTCTTGAATAAAAGACATCTGCAATATGTTTAATGGCAGATCAAGATCACACGGGTTTGAATTCAAAGAACATACCATCCTGGGCACAAGATGTAATCAAGGATATAACATCACGCAATATTCCTGATAAATAGGATGCATCCGAATCCCACACAAGCACACGATCATGACCCTAAAAATAAGAATGAAGATGTTCCTCAAATGGTACTTGGTAAGAAAGATTCTTCTCACCCCAATACTTAAATGTGTTGGAAAGTGCATCCTTACAATGCCCGATCTTTTGATGTAAGGAAGCACAAGTACTTGGGCATCGTATATCCTGTTAATATCTCTTATTCAACATAGAGAGTATACACAATCTACCTGAAGATACTTAATTTGTTCTCTTGTGTAGAAAAGTTGTCTTACAACAACTTGTGTAAATAGATAAGAATTCTTATCTAAAGTATTGTTAAATACATGATCTAGAAGATTGATTATTTCTAAAGAATCTTTGTGATTCAGTAACACATAAGATGCGAAAAATCTTTCAAATCGGTCGAATAATTTATTTAAAGGCTGACACCTATGTTTGGTATGTGTTAAAGTTTCTCGGGTATATGTTCTCATCTTGTTTGAGAAATTATACCAAAGGATGTATCCTCAAACCAGATCTCAAGCTAAAATTAAGAAAGCGTTGAGTGGAATGGATTCTAATGAAACTATTAATCTTGATGATTCCTTCAAGAAATCTGGTTGTGAAGATAAAGGAAAATGTGACTCATCTTCTTATCCAAAATAGTTTGGATGCTAAGATTGATATTCTCAATCTACGACAAGTCCTACTAAGTACTATTGAAACACATCATAGACAGGAAGCATTACTAAGAAATGTTATCCGTAACCAAAGAAAGCTGATTAAACTTGGAATCGGTAATAGGAGTATGCTCGGAATATTAATCGAAAGGTTAATGCTTTAGCTTTGTGAACATAATCAAGGTATTGTGTGCGGGAATCCGAGAAATCGGTCGAGATGTTGTTGATGAAGATCTGAAAAATCTGTTTGGAGATTAATCCAAGAAAAAATAGACATCGGTTTTTGATTATGTCAATTATTGTATAAGGTCTATTTACGAATAAAACTATCTATTATTTATGAATAAAATTATTTTATAATTTTTCTTGTGATAGTTTTTCTGATTACATAGCCAGTGCTTGAATGCTTTATTTTTTTGCTATGTGTTTATGGGATATTTGATTTCGGTTTTCATAACCTTAACATTCGATCTCATATGGTGTGAACCCTTATGGTTTGTGTGGTTTTTTAATTTAGCGGGATTAAGTTCTAGCCCATGTTGGTAGGCTTTATCATAGGATCATAAGGTAATCCGATTGAGACTCATATGTAAAAAATCACAATGTGTTGAATCAATTTGTTTACATGAGTTGTGTTTAACATAAACATATGTGTTTCGGGTTTTGAACTTTTGCTATTGGCACGCATTAGTTAAAACCGATTCAACCTTTCTCGGTAAAGGTTGCTCTTTGTTGTTGTTTTTTTGTTCTTGCGAGAGGATGACAACATAATGGGGGAGAGTTCTAGCGTGAACTTGTGCTTAATGATATATCTTTCTGGTGAGAAGAGGATGCGGAATATGAGGTAACGAATTTGTTAGTTAATCGTTTTCCTGTTTAAGAAAAGCCTGATTTTATTGCATATATTTTGCTTTTGCTTAACAAAATTTCGGTACAATTGATGTTTATTCCATTATGTGTGCATGGACGTGTGTGTGTGTGTGTGATTCAATTGTTTCCGGTTAAGAAAATATATTGTTTGATATCTTATTTATTGTTTGGTATCAAGTGTTTTGGCTTAACGAAATTTCCGTTCAATTACGGTGCTATAATGTCTATGTTTGTTTCAATTGCTTCCGGTTAATAGAAATAATTGTGCAAGTCAATTTATTTGGTTTGTATGTATTATTTATGGCTTGAAAAAATACCGGATCATTTGTTTAGTCCAATTCGATTCCGGATAAGAGAAACTAAGTTAATTCTGATATTAGTTAGACTTATCAAATTGAAGGATTCGGTTATTCAAGTCTAATCGAATGCCTTGACGAGAAATACTAGTTAACTAACCTAGTACTTGTCTTGTCTAAAAAGAAAGGTCTAAGTTATTGTCTGAATAATTAGAACCTGATGAGAAAAATAAAGTTAATTCTGATCTTTATTTTGGTCTTATCGAAATAAGAAATTGTATTTGTGCAATCGGTTTAGAAAGGGAACTAAGTTTCTTAGTCAATTTGTTAAACTATTAGGGAAAATTGCGTCGGGCAATTGTTTCCTTGGTAACATATTAAAACCAAATTACTTGTAGTTTCGGTTTTGATATTGGTTATCTAAAATGGTATGTGAAACCTTCGTGCTTAACTCTTATAGATTGTACAAGTCTTTTAGATTTGTAAGATCCTTTCGGTTTGTCCTTTATTTGCTCGAACCTTCGTCATTTTGTGACATAAAGGGGGAGAAATATATGGAGTAAACAAGTGATTTGTAATCACTAAGGAAAGGAAAATTGTGCTTAAACGTTATATCTAACGAAAAGAGTAAATCATTGACTAAGGGGGAGCAACATATCATATTGCTATTGTAGTAATCTTGACTACATAAGGGGAATAACAAAGAAGTTCGGATTGAAAATCTAACTATCTTGCCTTTAGGTGGAGTATTAGCTTTGTTACTAAAATGTCAACAACGAAATTTATGGATTGAATACATGCAGGTTATTGTGATGTTGAAACTTGGAATCAAGCGTATGTGTAATGAATTCTTGTAATTTGTTTATCCATATGTATTAAGAGTTTTGTCACTAAAATTGACAAATGGGGAGATTTTTAGAGCATAGATCGGTTGAACCCACCAAGCGTTGGTATGTCAAGTTTGGTTGTCATATTTTAGTGAATCAAAACTCATCTACGAGTCGCTTGATTATGTACTAGAGACAATTTCGTATAGGTTAGACTAGAAAGTCTAGGATTATGAGACATACAAGTATTACTCAAAGACTTGAAGAATGTGAAGAAGTAACAAGCTACAACGACGACATCATCCTTCCTCTTGAGGTTAGTAATATTTGACTTGAACTGTTTCATTCCTAACGCATCTTTCAAGTCGTGCTATATTGAAAACATAACTGCGAAGCTGTGAATGATTATACTCTAGTAGTAAGACATGATCACATGATCATAGTGTTAAGGAATTAGGATACGAAGTATAACGCTTATCTTTTGAACTTCGTATATATGACATCGACATAATCGTATGAATGCTGTTGTGATTATGTGTATGGGTAAAGGTGAAGATTTCGTCCTAGGAAATAATGTTTACATTTGTTTAAAGGAAGTACATTCATGAACTTGTTTTATGAATCGAAATGTAAATCGCTAGGCTTAATTGTATTGTTATTCATTGCATATCTTTGGATTACCAATATGTGTGAGTTAGTATAACCGATCATAACTTATTATTTATCTTGGTATAACTAATCACAGTGCCTGACTTATGAATTGGTATGACTGTTATTAGTGTAACCGATCCTAAGTAATCACCTGAGATGGTATGATCGATATTTGTAATTGGTGTGACCGATCACAAAAGAGTTGTGTAATCGATCCTTGTAATTGGCGTAACCGGTCCTAGTAATTGGTGTAACTGATCCTGGTAATTGGTGTAACCGATCCTAGTGACTTGCGTAACCAATCACAAGTAATACCATGAGAATATGGTAACCGGTCCTGGTAATTAATGTAACCGATCCTGGTAACTGATGTAATCGATCCTGATAACTGATGTAACCGGTCCCAGTAACCATATTAAGGTAGAACCGATCCTTGCGTTTGGTAAAACCGTAAACCCATGATTAGTGAATTGATATTTGATCAATCACATAGTTTTCTTGGAATACGGATGAACCAATTCTAAACTTGTTTGGAAGTGTGGAATAATCGATTCCAAGATTGTAAATATGAAAGAGGATTTACAAAGAAAAGATGTCGACATACTTTGAACGTGATCAGTAACTCTTATCTTTTATTGTTCAAAGATATTCCTTAATAAATCAAGGAGATCTCGGTCCGAAATATATTAAGAATCTTTTAATTAAGGTTGTTAGTTTTATATGCTTTAATTACCAGAAATTAAATGCATATCTCTAGAAAATAAAAATTGGTAATGTGCATTTACTAATTGGTGATTTTCTATAAGAAATTTCGGAAATATTGGACAAAGCATTTCCAGGAATTATGAAAACCGATTTTGGGCATTTATTGCATATCTTTAGAATAATTCGGTTTTGGACATTATTTGGTGTCCAAACATCCTTGGTCTATAAATAACCAAGTTTGCATTTAAAGCAAACCATCATAAGAGTCAGGCAAACTTCATCTTTTTGTTGTTTTTGGTGGAGCTGTCTATCTAGATAGAAAAGCACCCTAATTAGGCGAAATCTCTTACGACCGCTCGTTTAAAGACTTCTGTGGGATCAAGAATCTCTACGAGTACCGTTGGTGGGACTCTAGATAATTGTAGTTTATTTTAGTTTTCGATTGATTTGATTGACTAACGGTTGTTGAACTTTGATTGCACCTATTTTGTTTACTCTTTAGAATCTTCTCTTCTGATATAAGATTCACTCAAACTAGATCGAAGTATCGACGGGATCTTTAGAACTGTTTGTAGATCTAAAGACGTCTTGTGATAATCCATTGTTAACAGACTTCGTTCTGTGCGTGATTGATCACAAGATATTCAAGTGGTGTTGTGCAGGTGTTTATTGAAGATTAAAGAAGATTTGAAGACAAAGAAGATTTCTTATTTGGTTTCTATATCTTGGGTTTGCACAAACCTTGATCGGATGGGTTCTAACTAGAATCAGATTTATTTGATTGTTTAGTTATATAAGATCGGCATCACCTTATAGTTTCTTTTTTGATTATGTATTGATTGATTGCAAATCTAAACTCTGCTACTTCGGTAGTTGTTGGATAGATTGATCGACCCGACAAAGGAGTTTATTTGTTAAACGAAAGAGCCTTTGCATATGACTTGATATATCTACATCCGAAAGAATCAAGAGAGTTGTTACCAAAACAGTTTGTTGTTCCTTTACTATTTGGAATACGATCCAAATGAATTGTTTCCAGTCGTGCACTTATTGAATGTCGGAGCGTAGGGATACTGAAGAAACTAAGTGAACTATAGGTTTAGTTGCTTGGTCTCAACTATACGAAGTTGGTTTAGATTTGTATAGCGACTTAATTAGGAGAGTATTCAATTGGACTAGGTCCCTGGGTTTTTTGCATTTGCGGTTTCCTCGTTAACAAAATCTTGATGTGTCTTTTACTTTTCTATTTCCACAATTATAATTGTTTATTATAATTAAAAGTAAAATACACAAACGTTAACTCTGTATTACTTGATAGTGATACTATAGAGTTTGGTTAAGTCCGAACCTATTATCAAGTAATCACACTTTGACTGTTGTATTGTCTCGATCTCGTATCCATAGACGATCATACTAAGTGTGAATACCGATTTGTAGTATTGTCTCGACTTTGTCCATAGACAATCACTTTCAGTAAGAGGACTTATAGGTGGATAAATTAAAGATTGTGGTGTATTTGGGTACCCTCTTCTTTTCAGATTCAAATCTAGATTAGTATCTCAAGGATATAATCAACAAGATAGAATTGACTATGGTGAGACATTTAGTCATGTAGTAAATGCAACAATAGTTAGAGTAGTGTTATGTATTGGTGTTAACTGGGGATGGCCTATCATACTGTTGGATTTATCAAATGCTTTTTTACATGGTGATTTAACTGAAAATGTTTACATGAAACAACCACCAGGTTTTGTTAGTAAAGAATTTCCTAATAAAGTTTGTCATCTAAGGAAAAGTTTGCATGGTCTTAAAAAGGCACCAAGGGATTGTTTTCAAAAGTTTAGTTCATCTCTGATTTCTTATGGGTTTGTTAGAACAATGTCATATTTTTCAATGTTTGTTTATGTTACTGGTTCAGAAATGATGGTGCTCTTGTTATATATAGATGATATCATTTTGACTAGTACTTCAGATTCTTTGCTTGATCATTTGGTTCAGTTTTTAAGTTATTCTTTTGCAATGAAACAACTAGGTGATTTACATTATTTCTTAGGCATAAAAACTTTGAGAACATCAGATGATATTAAGTTAACCCAAAAGAAGTATACAGTTGAGTTGTTGGAAAAAGCTAAAATGACAGGGTGTAATCCATGTAGTACTCCTGTAGCTAAAGGACCAAGAATCTCTATTAATGAGGGTATTCTGTTGTCATATGTTTCTGAATATAGAACTATAGTTGGAATGCTTCAGTATTTATGTTTGACAAGACCTGATATTTGTTTTGGAGTCAATTATGTAATTCAATTCATGCATGATCCTAAAGATGTGCATATGCTGTTAGTTAAAAGAATATTGAGATATCTAAAAGGTACTATTGGTTACAGTATTACTCTACGCAAAGGTGATATTGAACAGTTAACAACTTATATTGATTTTGATAGGAGAAATTGTCCAGAGACTGCAAGATCAACATGGAGTTATGTTGTATTTTTGGGTACTTCATTAATTTCTTGGTCTAGTAAAAAGCAACCAACTGTTTCAAGGTCTACACCTGAGGCAGAATATAAATATCTTTCTGTTGCTACTGCAGATTTGGAATGGCTATCTTCTTTATTCAGTGAATTGCATATTTCCTTAAAGCTGCCAATTACTTTGTATTGTGATAATACAAGTGCAATATATTTGTCTGCTAATCTTGTCTCTCATTACAAGACAAAATATATAAAGATACATTATCATGTTGTGAGGGAGTTAATTGCAAGTGGTTTTCTTAATGTTCAACATGTAGCTTTAGAACATCAACTGCCAGATTTGTTCACAAAAGGATTATGTGCTCCTGTGTTTAATTCTCTACTTCAACAATTGCTTGGAATTTCTACTGCAGACAACTAATGATGATAGTTCTTAACGAGAGAATAATGAAGGATTTACTGAAAAAAATTGTAAAACTTGCTGTGTCCGGCAATTTTATTTCTAACATTGTACTTAACTTGTAATTTTTCTTTATGGTATTTTTTGCAGATGTTACAAACTGATTAATGTCTGTGATTATCAGTTTGAGGGGGCTATTAGGAATATTAGTAAGTCTTTCAAAGTCAATGTCAATTGACTTTGACCCTTAGTCTCTGTCTTATTATTCAGACACATTAAATGGTCCGAACACTGCTGTATTGGTGTATAGTTTTATTACACCATAATAAATTTCTCTCTTTCTCGTTCATCTGTTTCATCACTACTGTAATATCTTGAATTCTTCAATACTATGAGAACATATTAATTTTCAATATTGCCACTCCATGAACTACATTACTGATTACACCATATTGGTTAGATATTAAATATTAGATGACCGTCTTCATAGGGGGGGCGACGAACCAAAATGAATAAATTAAAGCGGAAATTATAGTGAAATTAGAGGAACACATGGTGAAATTGTAAGATTATTAAAATAAATTAGAATATCTAAATGCCTGCCGTAAAAAACTCAGCTACGACCATTATACGTCTGTCATTCGAGTTTTATCTTCTGATGGTATTACGCCTCACTGAACTGCAGTCTAAGAACCCACACACACCATATCATTTAATGCCATCTGGCATTGACGCTGTCTTGAATATTTTCAGAAGATTCCCAAAAGGAACTTCGTGCGGTAGAGATGGCCTTAGGGCACAACATCTCTTTGATGCCATAAGTGGACCAACTGCTGCAATATCTGAAGAGATTCTAACCTCAGTTTCCACCGTGGTTAATCTATGGCTTTCAGGTAAGTGTCCACCTCAGTTGGGTGAGTACGTTGCAAGAACACCATTAACTCCCTTATTAAAACCTGATGGAGCTATCTGTGCCATTGCTATGGGTACTATCTGGTGTAGATTAGTCTCTTAAGTTGCATCTTAATCTGTGGACAAGGAGATGGCATAATATTTAGGTGACTACCCGTTCTGAGTTGACGTGCCTTGTATGTGTGTGTGTGTGTGTGTGTGGAAGGAATCCTACACTTTGTGAATAATTTGTTGGAAGTGGAAGGCAAACACAGTCATAAGACCATGCTACTCATTGATTTTTCAAACGATTTTAATTTAGTGGATCGAACAACAATTCTCAATGAGGTGCGAAATAAATGTCCCACTATTTTTCAATGGCTAAAATTCTGTTACGCTTCTCCATCAAAATTATACTACAGGGATGTTTCCCTTTCCTCTGCGGTGGGTGTACAACAGGGTGATCCCCTTGGCCCCTTACTATTTGCATTGGCTTTACATCCTTTGACACATAATATTGCTTCGACTTGTTCATTGGACCTGCAAGCTTGGTACCTCGACAATGGTACCTTAATAGGCGACATAATGGAGTTCTCCAAAGCCTTACAAGTTTTCCAATCAGAGGGACGTTGCAGGGGTTTGCACCTCAACATCTCAAAAACCGAAGTTTACAGGACTATTATTGATCCGAGAAGTACAACTAATGATGTTTTCCATGTGAATATTAAATGACCCGTTGATGGAGTTAAGATTTTAAGAAGCCCAGTCAGTCCTGATGAGCAGTTCTGTAGCGATCTAGTTATGCAGCAAGTACACAAAACTATGCGTTTAATGAAAGCCATCGGAAAGTTATAGGACCCTTAGTCGGAACTCCTTCTATTGCGTAGCTTCACCGGAGTTTCCTGCTTATACTTCACTATGCGTACTACTAGGTCAACAACACTTCAACATGGACAAACTTGTTTCCATAACCACCTATATCAGTACCTGCAGCAGTTTATCATTGGTGATAGGGCTGGTTTTGGGCCACTCCAGCAATGTTTGGTCATCATGCCTATCAACCATGGTGGCTTGGGCATTTATTCCATGTCTGATACGAGTAAGTATAGTTACTTGGCCCACCTAACACAAACTAAGGTACTGCAGAACATTATCTTGGGTCACACACTTGCAGTCGATAAGTGACACCTTCCAAGTAGACCCAACTCTAAGCAACCAAATCATACTGTATTTCCCCCAACTCTCGGATTGTCTATACTTCCCCTCATCCCATGCGAGCTTTGGCAGTCTTATACTTTGATGCTGTGGTAAAGGAAATACCCACCAAATTTTCAATGACTGAGAGGGTCTCATTCTTACGGAAGTGCAACAAAATCAAACACGCTCATGACTACCTTCTAGCCATCCTGATCGCTGGGATTTAATCGCACATTGGGTCACGTCGCTTTTCTTCGCCTCGATTATCGATTGGGTATCCCACTCTTCGAGAGAAATAATACCTGCTCGAGTTGCAACAGAACCATGGATGTCTTTGGAAATCACGCGTTGCATTGCGCTTGTGACGTGGGGCTAAAGTTTTGACATGATCTCGTTCGTGATGTCTTCGCCGATATCTATTACAAATTAGGTGTTTCTGTTATAAAAGAAGTGTCCTTAGGATTCTTATCTGAGGACAACAATGCCTTAAGTCCTGCGGACATTCTTGTGTATAATTGGGAAAATGGTAAAGATGTTTGTTTTGACGTGACAGGTGTCTCTCCATTCACTAATAGCTCCACTCGCAAATTTACTCCTGATCTTGATATTTCTTCCGCAATCACCCACAAACGCAAGATGTATCTCGATAAGTGCACCTCTCATGGCTACGATTTTGGTATCTTGACTTTTTTCACCTTGGGTAAACTCAGTGAAGATACAAAGGTCTTTTTAAAGAGACTGAAGCATTGCCTAGCTAGCCATGATGCCAACGTTAGAGTACGTAGTTTTTTATTTCATAAAATAGGACTTGCTATTCAGAAGGGAGTTGGAGCCCAGCTTGTTGCTAAGCTTCCAACCAGTTTCCTGTAAAAACACTTTTATTTCAATAAAAAAACCGTTATTTTTTTTTTTTTATAAAATATACAAACGAATTCGAGTAAATCAGGTTCAAATTAAAGAACACACGAAAATTAAGAAATTCCAATTAGAGGAATTGAAGCGTCGGGATAAAAGAGCACGTGAGAATTGAATACGATGATTGTACAGTAATTGACGTCGCCAATTGATGTTCATGTCATATAGATGTGTCACTATTCATGACTATTATCCTCACATGTGTGTCATTCTTTTATTTGGCATTGGAATATTACATCCATATCGAGATATATTGAAGATTAATCTCATATACGACATCCAAAGCGATCTCCCTCAGGGCCACAACAAACTATTTGGGGTATCTAGGAAATTTTGTAAAATCACGGTGATAAAAATGTCGAATAGAAAATCTTGCATAAAAATAATCTCTATTAGGCTTGAACTTGGATTCTACATACACCAAAAGAGATTTTTTATTGCACCTAAAGTAACTTCTGGGTAAATTAGCATTTAGTTCAGATTATCAAAACTAACATATATGCAAAAAAATCACAAATTTAGGGGCCCCTAATGTTTTGGGGGCCTAGGCCGTTGCCTAGCTCGCCTATTCTCAGCGATGTCCTGATCCCCTATTTGCAGGTGATATATTTCATTATTTTTCCTCGTAATACTCCTTCCGTTTCTATTCGTCATGGTTCTCTTTTCGCTTTTGCTTGTCGAGGTATTCCCCCCCGCTTCCGCTCATCGAGGTATTGCTCCCGCCCGCGCCTATTGTGCTTTCAATGACCGGTCATAATTTCATTTCTCCGATAGCGTGATGGCTTCCGTAGTGGTGATTTGGAAGTCGATTTTCCTTTGCTACATTACTTGCTTCAGAAGCTTTCCTTTCAAATGATCCATGTGTCCAATCGTGACCATTTCGTACCTATCGCGCTCGCCATCCCTCATATGAAGGTCTTGCACGCTGGTGAGGAGTGACACTCTCAGGATATTACCTGCTAGTGGTCTCTTATCTAGTGAGGCCTTCATGAGTCCTGCTTTTCTTCTCTACTTTTACAATCTTTCATGCAGACTCATATTTAAGGGTGTTGATCCGGTCCTATCCACTTGCACAATATGCAAGGCTAAACGAAAGCCTCTATTGGCAAGGGAGTTTGGAAACTTTGAGTTTAACATGTTTTTCTGGTATTTATCACAATCTCTTGAGGATCTATTCGGACTGAAACTTTCATTTAAAGGGGGAGTTGGAATACGTACCCCAAAATTTCTTATACTTATCTCGTAGGGATAAGTTCTTATAGAAAGACATCCTGATGCCGTCTTTTCTGGCGAAGTTTTAACTTCTTCTAGAAGTGGGTGACCAACATCATTCTGAATTATTCATACTTGCATTTTGATTTGCATTTAGGAGATAAGTTCTTATAGAAGGACATCCTGATGCCGTCTTTTCTGGTGAAGTTTTAACTCCTTATCGAAGTGGGTGATTAACATCATTCTGAATTATTCATACTTGCATTTGTATTTTCGTTCCATCACTCAGACTTGCTTGTGATGTAGCCATGGGTCTTGAATTATTTTTATGAAGATTCCTTCTCAGCCCCTCGGTGGGTGCCAAAAGATATTCTATCAAAATATTCCTAAAGCGCTCCTCGAGATACGTATTTGAAGATGAAATTATACATGTTAGATGACTGAAGAATATTCTTTTAAATTTCTATATGATGATGAATTATGAATCATTGTATATTCAGAAGTGTTCCTCGTTATTCGTTCCTTATGGATACGGAAATTCCAGCTACTTGATGAACAAGCTCTTCATTAATTTTGTCTCTTCAAGTAGATGAAAGTTGGGGGAGGAAATTCCGATGCCTCAATGAGTAAGAGCTCCTTGCAGGTTTTTGTAGAGAAAAAAGGATTAGAAAATGTGTATTTCCATTTGGAATTCCTCATTGTTGATGGTGGATTTTCATTTAAGGTTAAAATTCTAAAAAAAACCAGAAAATAATGCGCTGACATCTTGTAAAAGATAAAGCCATTAATAAGTGTTGGGTACTCCATCACTTAATTCACCAAGAATGGAGCATGTGGCAACAATCCCATTCTATGGATACACGAAATTCATCCAGGTTGGAGCATGTAGCAACAATCCCATATACCCTGTGAATTTCTAGCATTATTAATTAATGCGCAATCAGCCTTGTATTTCCTGTACTCATTATCAGTGCGGCATGACGAATGAGTGTTAATCTTACAGATCAACACGAACCTCCAAACATTATAATGAAACCATGTACGAAATACCCGTACAGGCTGACTCTCGGTGTGTTATACTAGCCCGATTGAGCCCCTCTCGGTGTGTTATACTAGCCCGATAGCATCCAGGATCGACCGTATCGGTCCGGATATGATCGCGATCATCCAACTCCACAAGCATGATTGGATGACCCCGGATCAATCCATCACCCACAAGCGGTATGGAATACCCACCGCCGACCCCCGCATGGTCGGCCATTGGCCTAGCTTGCCAAAAACGTTCATACCAAGTAGTATGGACTGAAAACCCTAAATTAGGGTTTCATGGCATATTACATGTGTCGAAAAACAGTCTCAACCATCCATCTTCGCAGGTATAGATGGAGGGTGTAGATGTAAACTCAAAGGGCCCAGAGCATGTCAACACAATCAACGAGGGCCCGCCTATACACTTGACCAACCGGTCAAGACCAACCATGCTTGGTCGTAACAAATTCGTGCGCCCAAACAAGGGGTGACGCACGGCTTTGAAATCAAGAATTAAGGTTTTGAACATCACGAGCGTCCATCTTCTCCGGCACGAATGGAGGGTCCAAGATTAGATTAAGCAAGTCCTAGTCATACCAAAGATGACCACCGTGGACCCATCTATTCCTCACCCCGATCGGCCAAGGCATATCATGCCCGGCTAATTCAAAACGCACGCCCAAACTAGCGTGGTCACACCTCCCAAAACCACAACCGATCTCGACCGCTCAACTTCGCCGGATGATTTGGATGGCTCATATCACGTTTTATGGGATATTCGTGTATAGGCGTAAACACCAGCCTACCACCTTCACACTGGCCAATCGGCCAAGACCGACCAAGATTGGTCGTCTTGGAACGTGTGCCAAGTGGGTGTGACATGCGGCTCTTGCGACGGTTTCCTGTCACAAATCGATCTCGACCACTCAACTTCACCGGATGAATTGAGTGACCCAGATCATATTTTCGTGAGGTAATGGGGTATAGGCGCCTACACCATCATGCCGTCTACACGCATGTATGGTCGGCCTGGCCAAAGTTGTATCCCATGCTTGGTTTCAACCAAGTCAAGAGTGATGCCTACGCACCTCTTCAAAACCCTAATTTCATTAACTGGTCGCAGATGAGTGTCTCAAAGATCATCTCATCCGTCCAACTTCACCAGCTTGGTTATACAACCCCGGTCGAGTTAGTTGGTCGCGAGGCGTCATTACCCATCACTTTACCACACCATGATGCAAGACTCTGCATAAAATACACACGATACTTCACAAGTATCAACTTCCCGAATAACGCAGTTATTCAAATTAGCATTACATGCTACCTATCGTGAATCCACGATCCACACGTTCCAGACATCAATCATGTCACAAACTGGGGATACATACTGGGTATTGGTCCGCGGTTTACAGCGTGCGCGTGCAACGCGCCATCACAAGAACGTGTTAGGAAGTCATGGACTAGTAAGAGATGAACATGAGAAGTGGGCAAGACTGGGTCGTGTGGCACCGACGCACAACTCCACTACTCCATCACTCCACTTCCTCCACTTCCCACGAGAGACGTGAATAAGGCTCAATGACTTGTATAAATAGGTTCTCCGCCCTATTTCAAAAACAAGGGAAAAACAACAGAGGCAAGTGTTAATACAAAACGTATTCCAACACCCAGAGCCTGCTTGCATTAATCGTAAGCCTTCTCATCTTTCTGTTACAAGTCATTCATATCTAACACCTTCTTCGCTTCCCTCCCTAAGATCAACCCCATCTCCTTCACTTTGTGACTGAAACAAGTCTGCAACGGTCATTTCTTGGTTTAGGCCGGATTTGCACAGATTGACTTCCGAATCTACAACCACTCACCGCGCAGATGCATTTGTTTAGGGTTTAGATTCATTCCTCATCCACACACCCCAAATTACCAAATTCAACAGGAGTAGTTTTCACCCATAAACAATTGGCGACCACAGTGGGAGGTTAATCTCTCGGTTATAAGGTCAATTTCTTCAAATTCGATTCAATTTCATCAATTTCAAAAAGGGTAGATCTTAGAATCAATTCAATCAACAATTCATTTGAAGATGGTGGAATTAAGGTCCTGGGTCAAATCAATTCGATGGAGCTGGTGTGGATAACAATCCCGGTGTCAAGTACTGTCGGTGGAGCTACCGTGGTCAATACATCTCGTGGAGCCGTCACTTCTACCATCGGGACCGGCGTAGTAGGAAATGTTCCAGTAAGTATAACGCCTCCCATCACGAGAGCTGAGCAGCCCGCAAATCCCGCATCACCTCAAGTGTAACACCTCCGTAGTCACCAGAGCACCAACTTTCACTCCTTCATCAGGACGAGGAGCCGGAGGCACAAGAGGAGGGACACCATCTATTACAATTGCAGACTTGATGGAGAAACAGGAAGTTCTTGCTAATACTCAAACGGATATGGCCGCAACTCAGAAAGAGGTACTCACTTTCCTTAAAACTTTGACCGAACGATTGCCGCAAGATTCACGACAACCCTTGAGTCGACAAGAGATGCATTCAATACACCCGGAGCAGGCGTTTCCACTCGGACCCACACGAATGAAGAAACTCGTGTTGCTCCTGAGCGCCAAAGGGAGAGGGACCAACCTTCTAACTTCATTACACGTGAGGATCTGGAACGACTTCTCCAAAATCGAGGAAAAGGGGACCGAACGGATGTACACCAACATCAGCCACCGTACCCTCAAGATGTGCAACGACTCCTCTTCCAAGAGGTTACACCTCTCCCAGCCTCCCATCTACGACGGTACGGTAATGCTCGTGAACACGTCTCTCGATTCTTGAATCCTTGGGGAACATGAATACAATCATGTTCTCGCGCCCGAAAGAATTCTCGAAATCACTTACGGGAGGGCGTACACTGGGTACAACAACATCGCGCCTAATAGCATATCCAATTGGAGCAAGATGGTCGCTGCTTTCTACGTAAAGTATTTCTTCGTGTTTGAACAAATCACCTTTTCAGATCTAGGAAGAATTCTTCAGCGGAACAACGAGCATCCTAACGACTTCGTCAAAAGGTTCAGAACCCAAGCGTTGGATTGTCACGACCCGAACGTCACCGAACGACAATTGGTGGACTTGTGCATCAACGGGATGATACCCATATACCGCGCTTTGTTAGAGAATCGGGCTTTCAAACGTTCTCCTCAACTCCATGAAGCGCCAAGCGTTCAAAGAACAACTGCACTGGATTGCTAGAAAGAACAGTCGTTCAAGTGAAGATTCACGTGAAAGTCGAGGGAGCAGGCGCGCTCACGAACAAGCAATACAACACCGGTCCTTCGTGAGTGTAGTGGGTGGAGGAGAGAAAAGGAAAGCTCTAGTGACGGAACAACAAACCAAGCGGACATCCTCGGCACACAAGACTTCGTCTCGGAAAGGAGCGGACAAAGCTCCTGCACAAGACACCGAAGATACAGGTTTTCCTTTCCCCATGAATGAAGTGATAGAACTCTTGGAAGCATGGATCCAAGACGATGCCGTCAAGCTGCCTCATATCAGGCGTCCTCCAACTGAGAAAGACATGGCAGATCCCAAATACTGTTGCTACCACATATTCGTACATCATCCAACCAAAGATTGTAACAGGTTGAAACAAATATTCAGGGAAAAGATAGAGACATGGGAACTCCAACTTGGAAACGAAGGTGTTCGTAGAGACCCTCTCCCTATGAGGAACTGCATGATTTCTGGGGATTCTATTCGCAAGACTGTACAATCTATGATGGAGCACTTGTGTGAAATCTTGTACTTCTCCAAAGGGCAGCGTCAAGACATATTTACTTACCCTCAACCACGTTGTGTCGTGCAGGCGTTTGTATCCGTAGTAGTCCAAGAACCCCGCTCTTTCCCGAAGGACGCGAGCAAAGGAAACTGGGACTCCTAACTATCACTGTTTGAGAGATGCTTGAGTTCGATAGCGCGTTGATTGATACGGCTTCCGAATTTAACATCATTACTGTCAAGACCTTGAGAGCGGCAAAGATTTCGAATCAGAAGCTACTCGTTACCCAATTGTGGTTAAAGATTCGAAGGAGAGCTCGTAGATGATGCATACGGATATATTGATCTCTGAAGTCAAATTGGGTGATGCCTCGACACAAGCAAAGTTCTACATAGTCAAAGATCACCCCAACTACGACATGATCCTGGGACGCCCTTGGATGCACGAAAACAAAGCAATACTAGAAAGTCAGTCCTCTACCGGTTTCGATACTCGAAAGAATCTCCAACACGCCTTCGGACTCGATGGCTGTCTGGTACCGCACCAGCAACTTGCCAACGTGACACGACTTCCCGGAGAGAGCCTGTCAGCATACATTGAAAGGTTCCGATCTCAAGTAAGTCTCATCGCGCAACTCTCTTTGCAACCTACAGCCCCTCATTCTCGACAAGTCCGGGGACTGGCTCCAACCAACAAACCAACCCCGACTAGGAGATGTGAATGGGAAGCCGGCCCTTTCAAACGTTTTATCAAGAGCGTAGAGGCTGTCTTGGTCAAAGACGATAAGGCCAAGGTCCAAGTATCTGCACGCCCAAACCCATTTGGAATTGGAGACCTAGTGACGAAGACGACTACATTCAAGGTTGGGAGCATGACGGTGAAAATGATCACTCCACCTGACTCACCCATCGAAAGAGAAGAGGAACCGTACCTGGTAGCAGATGTAATCCTAGGCGGTTACTGCAAGCTCATCAACGCTGATAAACTAGAAGGCGTAACAATTCACTCACAATGGCTCAAACCCTACCGAACTTAAGACCCTGTGCTACCACTTTCCAAATATCCCGCACCCTTTAAAACGTCTGTGCTATTTTTTCCAAATGTGTTTCCTTTTACAATTTCATGTCATACTTGTAATTCCCCTGTAAAATGATTGCAATACTTGCATTCATAGTTAGGACTTTCAATTTTCAATTTTCAATTTTCAATTCAATTGAAGCATTATTTCCACCTGAGAACCTCTCTACCCCTAAAAACAAAAGGTCCTGAGTCAGCCTAAATCAACCCATTAGAGCAAGGAAGGAAACCTTAGGCAAACATCTCATGAGAAGAAGGAAACAGAACGTGTGCACAAAAGGAAAACGATATGAGCTATCTGCCCCAGCAAAGACAGGAAGATCTTGCATTAGGAACACAGGTCCGTGGATATTTCATTATGGCATTATTTCTTTTATCACAAAGAGTTATGTGTAAGGCGCACCCTTGCGCTGAGAAAGTTCAATTGGGGTCTTGACAAAAGGTTATAAAAAAAAAAAAAAACCTTTATTCAAACAATCAAATAGAATAAAACCTTGAACTCAGCTTTTGCCGAATACAAGGAAGATGTTCAAATGTACGGAATATACTTGGAAAGCGAAAAAAAAAAAGAAGAAAAGAGGTTTTAGTCGTCAAGAGGATCGACATCGCTCGCACCACCGCTGGGTTACGCTTCAGGCGCCATCACCTGTTGATGCTCCTCCTTCGAATCTACCTCAACTTCGCATCGTGCATCTCCGCAAAGAACACACTCCATCCCAACATCATCGGCGGGAGCATTAAAGAGCGCATCAACATTAAGAGTCGTACCAATTGCTTTCGATGTTCAAGTTCCTCCGTGTCGGAGTCAAGAATTATCACGCCGTCCCGGATCGTGTAATCACACTTATCTTCATCGAGGATGTTTATGCTCAACTCTCCGCCTCTTCAACCGCGCCGCATATCTCTCTCGCCTTGCGCTTACCAAAGACGGCAACGCTTCCTCGCGCCTCCACCGCTCCTCCATGTCAATCGCAGCTGAAAGCGCACGATGCATCCCCCGGGCAATACGTAGTGCAGGATAGACATCCCCTGTATAGCACGGCCGACTTCACGAAGTGGAAGATCAATCTTAGCCATTACTTCTTCATGCGCATGGGTTTCGGGCTTGTCAACTTCGAAGCTTCTTTCTGGAGAAGCGACAGAATGATCGTCCACCGCTTCCATGATAAACTGCAAAGGAGAAGAGGTTATGAGCACACAAAAAAAAATCATCAATCAATCAATCGATCATCCAATCAGGAGATCAGATAAGTGTGGATCAGTACCTGAGATATAGAATAAATGACTGTATGAGATGATTCTTTATAATCTCGCAAGTCGAAAGAATCCCAGGAGAAAAGAAGTCTTTACTTACCACCTATAAAGGCTACCAATTCGGGATAACAATCAACGATGCTTATCAGATACATCTGAGGAAAGCTGTGTGGGAGTACACCTAACCCAAGGAAGGGACCAAGCTCGGATATACACAAGGGGAACCAAAGCGACTCACCGATCAAGTCCTACTTCCTTCACAACTTCGATCGTAGACCAACCAGTTCTGTGGCAACGCCCGACGATGTCGGGCCTATCCTGGAAATATACATTCACCTTAGCTTGGTCATTTCAATGTACAAAATTTGTCACCATCTCATGCCTACCCCACAATAGTGTAACCATTATGTGCTAGGCGGGGACTTAATGTTGATGGTGGATTTTCATTTAAGGTTAAAATTGTAAAAAACCGAAAAATAATGCGTTGATATCTTGTAAAAGATAAAGCCATTAATAAGTATGGATACCCTCACTTAATTCACCAAGAATGGAGCATGTGGCAACAATCCCATTCTATGGATACACGAAATTCATCCGGTTGGAGCATGTAGCAACAATCCCATATACCCTGTGAATTTCTAGCATTATTAATTAATGCGCAATCAGCCTTGCATTTCCTGTACTCATTATCAGTGCGGCATGACGAATGAGTGTTACTCTTACAGAGCAACACGAACCTCCAAGCATTATAATGAAACCATGTACGAAATACCCGTACAGGCTGACTCTCGGTGTGTTATACTAGCCCGATTGAGCCCTCTCTCGGTGTGTTATACTAGCCCGATTGAGCATCCGATCGACCGTATCGGTCGGGATATGATCGCAGTCATCCAACTCCACAAGCATGATTGGATGACCCCGGATCAATTCCATCACCCCAAGCGGTATGGAATACCCACTCCGACTCCGCATGGCTCGGCCATTGGCCTAGCTTGCCAAAAACGTTCATACCAAGCGGTATGGACGGAAAACCCTAAATTAGGGTTTGCGGCATATTACATGTGTCGCAAAACAGTCTCAACCATCCATCTTCGCAGTATAGATGGAGGGTGTAGATGTAAACTCAAAGGGCCCGAGCATGTCAACATAATCACCGAGGGCCCGCCTACACACTTGACCAACCGGTCAAGACCAACCATGCTTGGTCGTAACAAATTCGTGTGCCCAAACAAGGGGTGACGCACGGATTTAAAATCCATAATTAAGGTTTTGAGCATCACGAGCGTCCATCTTCTCCGTCACGAATGGAGGGTCCAAGATTAGATTAAGCAGGTCCGGTCATACAAGCATGACCACCGTGGACCCATCTATTCCCTCACCCGATCGGCCAAGGCATATCATGCCTGGATAATTCAAAACGCACACCCAAACTACCGTGGTCACACCTCCCAAAACCACAAACTGATCTCGACCGCCAACTTCACCGGATGATTTGGATGGCTCGGATCACGTTTTTATGGGATATTCAGGTATAGGCGTAAACACCAGCCTACCACCTTCACACCAGGCCAATCGTCCAATACCGACCAAGATTGGTCGTCTTGGAACGTGTGCCTGAAGTGGGTGTGACGTGCGGCTCTTGCGGCACTGGTTTCCGGTCGCAAATCGATCTCGACCACTCAACTTCACCGGATGAATTGAGTGACCCAGATCATACTTTTGTGAGGTAATGGGGTATAGGCGCCTACACCATCATGCCGTCTACACGCATGTATGGTCGGCCTGGCCAAAGTTGTATCCCATGCTTGGTTTCAACCAAGCTGAAGAGTGATGCCTACGCACCTCTTCAAAACCCTAGTTTCATTAACGGTCGCAGATGAGTGTCTCAAAGATCATCGCATCCGTCCAACTTCACCAGACTTGGTTATACAAATCCTGGTCATGAGTTAGTTGGTCACGAGGCGTCATTACCCATCACTTTACCACACCATGATGCAAAGACACATATAAAATACACACGATACTTCACAGTATCAACTTCCCGAATAACGCGCAGATTATTCAAATTAGCATTACATGCTACCTATCGTGGATCCACGATCCACACGTTCCGTTTATCAATCATGTCACAAACGGGGGATACATACTGGGGGTATTGGTCTCGGCGGTTTACAGCGTGCGGCGTGCAACGCGCCATCACAAGAACGTGTTAGGAAGTCATGGACGGTAAGAGATGAACATGAGAAGTGGGCAAGACGGTCGTGTTGCACCAACGCACAACTCCACTACTCCATCACTCCGCTTCCTCCACTTCCCACGAGAGACGTGAATAAGGCTCAATGACTTGTATAAATATGTTCTCCGCCCTATTTCAAAAACAAGGGAAAAACAACAGAGGCAAGTGTTAATACAAAAACGTATTCCAACACCCAGAGCCTGCTTGCATCAATCGTAAGCCTGCTCATCTTTCTGTTACAAGTCATTCATAGCCAACACCTTCACAATCTCAACACGTTCTTCGCTTCCCTCCCTAAGATCAACCCCATCTCCTTCACTTTGTGACCGAAATAAGTCTGGAAACGGCCATTTCTTGGTTTAGGCCGGATTTGCACAGATTGACTTCTGAATCTACAAGCACTCACCGCGTAGTGCATTTGTTTAGGGTTTAGATTCATTCCTCATCCACACACCCCAAATTACCAAATTCAACAGGAGTAGTTTTCACCCATAAACACTCATTTATTTATAGGATGTAGACAATATGTACGCAGTAAAATATCAATTTGGATTCATTTTGATTATGTACCTCGAAAAAATGGTGTCCAGGTTTATCCTTATCATAAGGATAATTAAATTTATATTATGAATCTAGATAATATAAATTTTATCTGGACTTTTCATACTACCTTTTATGATAATTAGGATTGAGGTGGAATCGGCTGACAGGGTTTAGGATGACAGAGTATCACAGGGTCATGTGAACCGTTGATTCATAATAAATAGATGGGTGAGATCGTCCATAGTTACATAAGTAACCCGGGTTACACTCAGGCTCCATGTTGAGTTCTAAAAAATAATTACCATATCTCACTCTTTTTTTCCTTTGGATTGCCCAGAGATATAGCATCTTGGATTGATTAGATTTAGAAATTTTGTGATCTTCATTAATTACTGTTGATGGTGGTTTTTAGTTCAAGGCTAAAACTGTAAAATCCCATGATTATGTGCCTCTTTTCTGCAAAGAAATAGAGCCATTTAATGCTGATGAGCGCCTACGCCTCTTTGCTTACAATATGTACTGAGAAATTCAGTATATTTATATACGAAATTTATTTAGAATAATGTTGGTTGCAACATTATTATGTACTGAGTGTTTATCCTATGTTGTGTTCCCAGCTGAAATCTTAACATTGACATGATATGACAATTAATGTTCACTCTTTTTTGAGTAGCATGAATTTCCCAGAAGTGTCAAGATTAAGATGCGCACGAAGGTACTCAATCGAGGCGCGCCAAGTACGCCTTTGTAAGATAAAAATTAGTAATTTTGTATCAACGTGCAAAATTCACCGAAAAATTGATTAATTTTGCGTCGATTCACAAAATTCAATTTGTTGACCTAATTTTATCGATTTACAAAAATTAGGGTTTTGCCCCAAAACGGAGCCTGCACGATATCTCGATCCCTATTGGTCGAGGCTAAGCCTAGGCAAGCTCGGAAACCGGCCCCTAGAGATAGTATAAATACAATCCTACCAAAAATTGGAAACCAAGAAGAAAAGGGGAAACCTTGACCAATTTGAGCGGTATCAAAAGAGGCACGTCCGTGCCACTTGGACGGTCGGTTGCCGTAGATGGCGCCTTCCATCACCGACCGGCCTTGCTCCAATTTGTTGTCTGTTGGGCCCTCTTTCCAATCGACCAATCATATCGCTTGTAGCCTACCTGTTGCTACTCCAAATTGTTAGCCAAAATAGGCTAGTCGCGCTACTTCTTATATAATAAAAATAATCTAAACCGTCCAAGTCAGTCGCAGAACTATGACGACCACAAGACTTGGCCGGTCAATTTGAGGAGCTTGGTTACCTCCTGGCGCGACCAAACAAATTCCCTGGTACTCACCGACGGGCCCACTTTTATCTCAGCCAATCAGAACTCTCCTAGCCTGCAAGCAACTTTCACAATTTCTAGCCAAAGTACGAGCGGCCCCAAAAAGGGTTTTAATTATGTTAAGACCACCCACAGTAGTCTTAAATCGATCGCAGCCGTCCAACTTAGCCGGCCAAATTGCCCGTCTTAGATTCTATTTGGGGCGACCAATGAGGTGCCATCGTGATTACCGGTTATCCCTCTCCTACGAGGACCGATCGCCTTGTCCTCAACCTACTTAAATAACTCCTGGAAGCTGCTCAAAGTGGGTTGGTCACGCTCCTTATAAAAATTCAACGACAATCAATAACTGCCGCAAATCATCTCAACCGCCCAAGTTGACCGGCTGATTTGACCGGCCTAGATTTAATTTGAGCTAACCAATGAGGTGACATGATGACTACCAGTCATCCATCTCCTATGAGGGCCGATCACCTCGTACCTAACCTACACGACAGCTCCCGGCAGCCCCCAAAGATGGCAGGTCACGTCCCTTTTAAGACCGTGAAATCCGTGACCGACTCGAGCAGGCTCTATACAACGATGCTTCATATGCAACGATTACGAGTTGCTTCCTTAAAAGCGATTCTTTAATGCATCGATTACAAATATATTTTATAAATATCGATTTTACAAATAATTTAATTATTTAACCTAAAAGCGCCATATGTTATTCTTTGAGCGCCGCTCACGGTAAGTCTTATTCATACAACTTGACTTGTCACTTATGACCACCTGCCGCCAATCTTGCGCGTGATTGGTCAAAATAATTAGGTCTTGCAAGCAAGAGCCACTTAGCAACTACCATAAAGGACTTGTTTCTTCTTTTTTTTTTTTTTCATGAAACTGGCTCCATATTTCCTACAAAAATACTCGAGACATCAAACATGTCACAACTTGGGGATGTTCATTAGGGTATTGGTTTGGCGGTTTACAGCGTGCGGCGTGCAACACGCCCTTAAAGACAAAGTGTCTGGAATAGTGGTTAGGTGACAGGTAGAGGAGTAGTAGGAGTACAAACCGTCCAGTCTTCCCATAACTATAAGACACGGTTTTTTACCACTCACCCATGATCTCCACTACTTCACAACTCCCATTTCCAGCGAGATCAGTGTCTTCGACTATGACTTGTATAAATACATTTTTTAATCTATTTCAACCAATAATATTTGTTATCCACGCAAGTATTCAGAAACCACCCAAAATTTACAGCTTACACTTTGCAAGCAGATTCTACATTCTGATACAAGTCATAAAACTATACTTTACAGAGTTCATCATTTTGATCTCAACACCTTCTCTACTTCCCTCCCTAAGATCAACCTTTCTCCTTCATTTTGTGACCGAAGCGACTCGAACGACAATTTCTTGGTTTAGCCAGGGATTGTACAGATTGATATCTCGAATCTAAAAGTACTCCTGTGCAGTACATTTGTTTAGGGTTTAGATTCGTTTCTCATCGACACACCCAATTTACCATTTTCAAGATAATCGGTTTTACCCTACTACAAATTGGCGACCACAGTAGGAGATTAATCTCTCGGTTGTAAAATCAATTTCACAATTTTCATCTCAATTTTCTCAATTTCAAAATGGTGGATCTTAGGTCTGGGTCAGTAACCAATCTTGATGCTACCGACGCCGACAATACTCATGGCGCCAATATTCCTGCTGCTGACACCAATGTACCGCCTACCGGCACTACCAACACATCCCATGGTGTTACATCTTCTATCACAAACACAATCGGCGCTGGTAACACCTCCTCTGGAGTGAAACCTCCCATCACCAGAGCCAGAGCCGCTGCTACTCTTCCTAACGTTTCTTCGAGCGTTACACCTCCAATCACCACCAGAGCTACTACCACTCCTCCGTGAGGACGGGAGGATGGAGGAGCCCGAGGAAACCAACCTCATATTACCATTGTCGATTTAATTGAGAGACAGGAATTTCTTTCCAAAGCTCAGACAGACATGGCTACAACTTAGAAGGAAGTACTCACTTTTCTCAAAACACTAACAAAAAGGTTACCACCAGAGCCACGCCAACCCCAAATGGAACAGGCAAGGAATGCTTTCATGACTCCTGGTGTAACACTTCAACATGGCGTATCTTTATAGATGAAGAAGCTCGCGTTGCTCCTGAATGTCCACCAGAGAGGAATCAACAATCCAATTTCATCACGCCTGAAGACCTTGAACGACTTCTCCAAAATCGAGGCAAGAAAAACCCGGCAACCATTCATCAACACCAACCTCCTTACCCTTATGGTGTGCAGAGAGTCCCTCTTCCAAGAGGATATTACTCTCCTCAATTATCATTTTATGACGGTATTGGTAACGCTCGTGAACACATCTCTCGTTTTTTGGAATCACTAGGAGAGCATGAATACAACCACGTCCTCCGCCTGAAAGAATTATCAAAATCACTCACTAGAAGAGCATACACCTGGTACAATAACATTGCACCAAACAACATCACCAATTGGTACGAGATGGTTACCGCTTTCTACAAGAAATATTTATTTGTGTCTGAGCAAATCACTCTGTCAGACTTTGGAAGAATATTTCAGCGAAATAACGAGCATCCAAATGATTATGTCAAAAGATTCAGAATTCAGGAACTAGATTGTCATGATCCAAATGTGACTGAACAACAATTGGTAACGACATGGTACCTGTCTATCGCGCTTTATTGGAGAACCCGCGCTTCCGCATTCTCTAAACTCCATGAAGCCGCTAAGCGCTCATTTCAAGACTTTGCCTTACGGAAAGAACCGTGCCCATAAGGAATGAAAATGCACATGAGACTCGAGGAAGTAGACGTCTCATCAAAAAATAATACAATACTCAACCCTCTGTAAGCGTGGTGGGTGCAGGAGGAAAGACAAAGGCTCAAAATGCGGAACAACAACCCAAACGTGCGGCACCAGCACAACAGACAACTCGACCTAGGAAAGTTGCGACTAAGGTTCCTGCAGCAACAAGAAGAAGAAGGAGAGGGTCTGCTCCGAACTTCCCATTTCCAATCGAAGAGGTAATTGAGCTCCTGGAGGCATGGATTCCAGATGATGCTATCAAGCCACCTCCTATCAGACGTCCCCCAACTGAGAAAGAAATTGAAGATCCCAAATGTTGTCATTACCATAGTCAATCACCCCACCAGTAACTGCAAAAAAATTAAAGCGCATTTTCAAATAGAAGGTGGATGCAAGAGAGCTTCAACTAGGCACTGAGGGAGTTCACAGAGATCATCTTCCTGTTAGAAGCTGCATGTTTTATGGGGACTCCGTCCACAAAACTGTGCAGTCTATGATGAAGCATTTATGTGAGATTCTCTACTTCTCCTAGGCGCAACGTCAAGACATATTTGCAGCTCTCAATCGTGTCGTATCAGGCAAGCGATTGTTTTCAGTCGGAGAAGCTGCTCCTAAACCCCAACCTCTTCTAGAGGGAGCGACTAGTGTATGCAACTGAGGACTCCTAACCACCGCTCACCTCAAAGATGTCGAGTTCGAGTGTACACTGATTGATGCGGCCTCTGACTTCAACATTGTCACTATCAAGACCCTGAAAGCTGCAAGAATTTCAAGGCAAGAATTTGTTCATTGCCCAACTGTGATCAAAAACTCGGGATGAGAGTCCAAAAATGCCTACGGTTACATTAATCTCGAAATCAAGGTAGGAGATGCCCTAACACGCCAAGTTTCATATTGTTAAGGAATACCCAAATTATGATATGGTTCTGGGCGCTCATGGATACACAACAACAAAACGAAGCTAGGAGTATGTCATTTGCCAGTGTTTATACCTGAGAGGATCTCCAACAAGCCGTCCAATCCTGAAGATTATTTGGTGCCGTATCAACAACTCGCAAATGTGACACAATTACCTATAGAAAGTAGAGCGACATTTTTCCACAGGTTCCGGACGCAAGTAAGTCTTATCAAACAACCCTTTTTTACAATCGGTCACTTCTCATCCCGTCAAAACCTGGGATTCGACCCAATCATCAACCCAACTGTCACTAGGCGATGTGAATGGGATGCCAGTCATTTTTTAATATTTTATCAAGTGTTTAGAAGCTTTCTCAGTCAAAGATAATAAATCTAAGAGTCAAATAACTATACAACACTCAAATCCATTTCAAGTTGGAGATATGGTAGTAAGATTTAGTACTCAACCTACTCTTCCGGATTTCCCAAAAGGAAAAGATGATCCATACCTAGCTAGTAGAAGAAATTATCTTGGGTGGCCACTGCAAGCTCATCAATGCTCACAGGTTAGAAGGTGTAGTAATACACGTCAGGTGGCTCAAACCTTTCAATGCCTAGAATATCATGTCGCCTTTTCCTCTACTATTTTTATTTTTCATGCAATACTTATAATTCCTCCAAAATGATTGCACTGGCTTGCATTCATAGTTAGGATTTTAATTCATCAGTTAATCGAAGCATTATTTCCTTTCGGAAAATTACTCATGAATCATTTCAAAGCAAATCTCAAATAAACTCAAAATCCTCACAAAACAATTACCTACTAGTTCAAAACCAGAAAATCAAACCATAAAAGAGGCGTCTCTTGCCTTTCAAAAAAAAAACTAAGAGGAGAAGGTTCAGAAAATAAAATAAAAGCATTCAAGGGAAATCGTCCAAAGAATGGCTCATCTTTCTTAGAAAAGGCATCTTTCATGTTACGAAGATCAACTTTGCTTCAACTTCAACTCATGGGATAACTTCTCGATTTCTACCTCCTGCTGATTAATGAGATCCATGGAAGGAACTTTATTCATTTCATTTTGCAACTTTTGGATTTTGGAAATCCCTTCACAGAACCAGGATGCATTGAATCCAAAATTCACACACATGTCTCGATGGTACTCCCAATTTGTGACTACTTCTTCAGAAACGGTGTGTTTAGTTACATGGAAATGTGTCCATGCTTCTTCCATATTTGGGTATACAACTCTGCATACTTAGCTGGCACGCTGAATTCTCCAATTAGCACGTGATCCGCAAAGAGAGCATCAAATGGAGGGTCGAAGGTCGCACCTGCAGCAGAATACACAACTAGCGCTCCTTCGGGTTCAGGAGATCCTTTGGAGATATTCGTATCCACGGCCATAGATGTGACGTCTTCATTTTCCTTAGAAGGTACGGTAGCATCCCCAACATCATTAATCATCGCCATCTCGGGATTATCTCCTTGTTCAGTCTGGTCCTGTAACATCGCCGGTTCATATCTATTTTCATATCAAAAATAAAATAATCCTAAGTAGAAAATGTATAGAAGACCTACCGGTTCACCTACTGGCCCACTCGGGATCTAGACCTACTACTATACTTGGAAGTGCTTCCTTCATCTTTATCGGATCCTGAATCTGTTTGGCTTTCATCTTCATCATCAAGAGACTCTGTATTACCGGATTTATCCTTTTCTTCCGGAGATACCTTGAATGTGTTCCCATCCTGGTTACCTTCCAACGCGAGTCCGGCAGAGGCGTACATGTTCCCAAGGCAATAAAATTTTGGGGAAAAGTTCAGCGGATTAGTTCAAAAACGCTTAGATAATTCGGTTGGTCAAATGGAATCGTGTACATACCTGCACGTTCGAAGAATTAAAGACTACCGAAGATGTTGGAGCTGTTCGAATACCACATGCATGCCTTTTTGACATAATTTCTTTCTCATGGGGACTGCCTCTGTCTTTTCTAGAGGCTTTCCATTTGCTCACAAGCAGTGGCTTCAACCTGGGATGAATCTCCAACGTCTCAGGAATAGGCCTACCCAGGTACTTGTCTGGCTGCCAGCCAAACTGATGAAAAACAAGAAGCTCCTTCCGCCATAATTATTTATACTTAGGAGAGTCTCCACTGGTTTTATACCAGAAAACAGAAATGGGAGGTTGTTCTCTTCTACATCACCATCAGAATCAAATACAGGTTTCAAATGACCCACTGAGGGCTTTGGCAGACGACTAGAACGAATTCCTTGGTCAAAACCCATTTGGCGTGCAGCTCTATCAATGTTATAAGATTCTGCGGTGAAATTTTCCATGAATAAAGATGGGACATATCCAAGTGTGCAGATCCGCATAAACACGGTTTCCCCAACACTCTTGTTTTCTCCATTCGAGCGCAATACTAAACCAGTGACAGAAGCGAAAGTGTTTGGATGAACCACGGATGGATGAACTGGGGTCCAGGGACGATAGTTCATTGCATACATCTTATCCAGAAAATCGATAAGTCTCCTACCAGGCTTTATGCACTTATCTGACCAACAGAGTATTCTAGAGCCTCCGTACGCTTTTGAGAGTACAGTACTAGGAGTAAGAGCATAGTCACTGAAATGCTCCCATAAACACGCTTGAAGAAACGCGATGTGAACATGAGATTCCACCTTCATATAACCATTGAAAACGTACATGTCCAACACTAGAGAATCAAGATGGGAATACAAAGAGCCGAGGAACAAGCTACCTATAGGCAAGACGACGCCCTGCGCCAACTATATAGCAAGTGGAATCAATGTTGATCTGATTGTCTTTACACCAGAGCCGTCATCCAAAACATCTCTAGACAGCCACATGCACAAGAACGCGACAACAAAGAGCGTGTCATTCAACATCTGCCCTGGCTTCGGTATCAAAGGATACCACTCAGATATCCACCAAGTATAGAAGCATTTCTTGGGATCATCTTTTGCGTTATATTCCGCTATTTCTCAACCAGAGTTGTGTGACATGCCTCATCTTCATCAAACCAATCAAAATCAAAATCTCCTGCGACCGGGAGACCCAACAAAACATTTACACTTTCCAAAGTGATCGTCATCTCGCCCCATCTACATATAGCTGTGTGAGAATTTTGAAGACTTCAAGAAAGTCACGATCCAATAACAGAGATTGCTTTAGATTTTGAAAGACTCCCTACTAACTAAAAAAAGATTTTAAAAGTCTCTAAGATTCTTTCAATTTCTCCATAAATCTCAATTGACTAACCCCTGTAAGTCTTTTGCTAAAGAACTACCCACATAATATTTCATAACTTATAGTGCGTTTGGATTCACATCCAGAAGTAAATTTTTGGCTTCTAGAAATCAAATGGCAAGAAGTTAGTTTGAATATAAAATTTCAGAATGATTTCTAAAAGCGAAAAAGTCGATTTTTTTGTGAAACATAATATCTTTGCTTTTAACTTTTGAATCTAGAGAAGTAGAGAACTTCTATTTCTGGTATCCAAACATGCTCTTGATGTCTGAACCATGAATTTATATACAAAACCCCCAAAAGTTCTGTTGTACAAAGCAGATCATTAACTTTTGACCAGGTACCAGGTTCATGTGTATTAAAATAGTCTCTAATCTCTAATTCCTTATTATAATTAAACAACTACAACACATGAAAATAATAATAAAAATTCATTTCAATGAACGGAACACATGAAAATAACAATAACTAATCATTTCATTAAAAGGAAAAAGATGGGAACTAAAAAACTAGATTATTAAGAAAGATCATCAAGAACAAGAGGTCAAACAAGAAAAGAAAAAGAGATATTAATGGAAGACAGTGAGATCAAGAGCTTTGTTAAGGTATGGATTACAATATTTTCATCACTGACTTACTGTTATTTCATATCTAAAGCCATCCCGAAAGGGTTCTTAAAACTATTTTCAGTACTTCCAGTCATTTCAATCTTTCTCTACTTACCACTTTATCTATCTTCCCCTCATCTTGGGGGTAACACTGCTTTCTTCATAGCTTGGCTTGCTAATTTCAAGCTGCTTCTTTTATCATTTGACCATGGCCCTTTGTACTCAGATCCATCTTTATCATTGATAAATTTCATCTCCATAGCTTGTTTTCCTATCAAAGTCAAACAAAAAAACCTCCAGACAATAAACACCAAATCGTCGTTGACTTACCTAAACTACGCTGTAAAAGTTATATTAGTAGCTTTGCTATTGCGTGTATATGACTATAAGCAATATTTACACCCAAATTTCATTTTATTTCTGTATTGTATTCATATGTATTTTATGTTAGAAATCACACTAGTCATAGTTGCAGAAATGGTTAAATTTTTACTAGGCTTAGAGTTAGAGCCGCAATTCAATGAGCCGTACTTATCAACTTCATTACAAGATTTTTGGGGAAATAGATGGAATCTAATGGTTACAGGTATTCTTCGGTCGACCATATACGAACCAGTACGTCCAATTTGCACACGCATTTTCGGTAAGAAGATGGGTCTAGCTCTTGCCGTACTTAATACTTTTCTTGTATCGGGGATTATGCATGAATTGATGTTCTTTTATCATAGTCGTGCATGGCCTACTTGGGAGGTCATGTGGTTTTTTGCATTACATGGGCTATGTTTGGTTGCGGAGATAGCTCTGAAGAAGTCTTTGGGTGATAGATTGCAGTTGCACCCGTTGGTCTCGAGACCTCTGGTAGTTGGATTCGTGATGGCTACTGGTTTATGGTTGTTTTGGCCTCAATTGTTAAAATCTGGTGTTGATGAAAGAGCTATTAAGGAGTATATTGTTCTTGGGGAGTTTGCCAAGTCTTTGGTAAAGGACACTTGGTTTTCTGTCGCAGGCGGCTTGAGGAATTGATTCGTCAATGCCTAACTAGGACACTTTGAGTTCTATCATGGCTCTAGTTTGAACTTGTTTTGTTGTCTCTTTGTTAATGTCAAACATCTCCACCCCGAGGTTGTATCACTGTTGCTTTTTCTCCACTCAATCAAATGACATCTAACCGATGTAATCCGTGGGAAGCTTTTGAATTTATACAGGTAGAACCAGGGTTTAAAGCGTGAGTTTTGTTGTCTTCTTGTTGTTACAACTAACAGAGTATTAGTTTAACGCTTGAATGAAATTCACGTAAAAACTAGGCGTGCAAGCACCTCAAAACGTGCTTTTCATTTGCCGGTTTCTAAGAACAATATACAGGTCGAATTCAGAATATGCATTTCATTCAACCATAGCTGAAGTTGCATAAGCGGTAATTAAAGCATGGGTCGAATCATTTTCGATATGATGTGGTTTTATATTTCCTCTGCGAAGCAATCTTCGTGTTGGTTTTTCTGCGGTGACATGGCGAGATCTGCACCTTCAAACTTGGCTAAGCAAGCAAGCTCCTTCACTGACTCTTCAATGTTTTCCGTACATTGAATAATCTCAAATAGTAGAGAAGTGACAGAGGCTGCTGGCATGACATCCTCCAAGATGTTGGTGTTTTCCAATGTAATGGTCTCTAAGGCGGTGTGCAGATCATCAGCAGCAGTTTTTGCATTCGTGATATGCGTGGAAACTGTAAATGGGTATGTCATTTTCTTAACTGCCGAGGAAATTTCCTGCAAAGCGTTGGCTGACTCAAAACTTATTTCCATGCATGACTGTGCGATTATCTCCTTGAACTCTGATGGTTCCTGCACGCGGATAACACAGATCGGTTAAGTTAGATATCAAGCTAATACAAGGGCCCCTGAAAATTGAAATGACGCAAGTACTAGAGAGTAGACAATCATTTACACCAAATTAAACACTAATCACCAGTAATAGTGTGATACGAGAAAATTAGAGATATGCGTCAACATACTTTCATTCCAGAGGTGATGCAGTTGCTTAACGCTTCCAACCTGTATGCACATTGCCGAGTCATTTCGCCGACTTTTAAATATTGCTTCCATGGGTGACCAAATCTGAATTTTCCATGAGGTGGCTCCCATCTATGTTGGAAATAATAAACCAAGACTATATTTGGAAGTCGAGGTATCTTGAGAAACAAGTGTTTTGGTTCTAGAGAGTTCTATTTAGAGTTTGATCTTTGTTAGGAAAGTCGTTTGAGTGATCGTCAAGTTTGTGAGACTATAAATAGGCTGTTGAGCCATGAGAAATTGTACACCGAATTGATTATCAATGTAGACGATTAATGCTTCCGCGTATGCTCTCCTCTCTCTTGTTCGATCCTACATGTGGTATCAGAGCGAGGTTAGAGGAAGAGGGAGGAGAGAAAGATAGAGTTAGAGAAGTTTTTTCATGGATTTTCGTTTTAGTGTTTAAGATAAAGTAATTGCGTGAAGTTTTCATTAAAAGAGAAGTGATGTGCGAAGTTCTGCTGCGTTTTAAAAAAAAATTGTGCAAAAACCTGTCAAGCTGCGTTAGGGTTTGAAGGCTTGTTGATAGTGGCTGCCGGTGGTTTATTATTGTTGTTTCCGTGCAGATGGAAGTTGAAGAATGCAGCTGGTTGCCATGGTTAATGGTTGTTGAGTATTGTTTGATGTCCAATGACAAGACAAGGAGATGATATTTACTGTGAAGTGAAGAAGAAGATATTATGTTGTGGACCTGTGGTGGACACGAGGAAAATCAAGGAAAGTTGTTAGCTTGCGAACAGGAAAGCAAGTCAGTTGCGAGAGAATTATGAAATCAAGAGGGACATGAATCTGTAGCTCGGAAACGATGGGTACTGCCATGAAAGTTCAGAGAAGAAGTTTATCATTGACATGATTTGTAATTGGTTGCTGTTAACGGCTGGAAAGGACCGGTGGACTTCTGCAGCTAGGGAGGACTGTTGGACTTCCGGAGCTAAGATAACAATTGGAACACCTAAAAAGTGTGACAGTCTCAATCAAGACGGGGTGTTGAAGCTTGTTCAGGAAACTGTTCGGAATCTATGGAATAGGTTTCGGTTTGCGTGGCGCATACAGTTTGATCAGCAGTATCAGTATGTCTCTCGGGTAGAGAGTTAAAAGCCCAGGTTGCAGCCAGGAGTAACAGTGTAGCAAGTTCAACCAGATGCTCGTCGTTATTCGAGGTGTTGAAAATGGCTAGGGAGGCTGTTCAGAATCGTTTGGTTTCTGTGTTGAGTAGGCATGTATGTCTATCAATGGAGTTTAATACTCAGGGTGAAGCCAGCGGTAACGGTCAAGCAAGTTCAACCAGATGCTCGAAGTGACAGATGCATAAACTAAATGCTCAAACATCAAGTTTATGAGACAATCTAGAGAAGAAAGGTTTGTGAACTGAAAATATCAGTCGTAGCAAACATCACAATAGTGAGGTTGTGACTCTTGTGTCAGTAACATGTGAAGTAGGTAATAAAAAAACCTAAAGGATTTGGTTAGTTGGTTTCTTGTTCGGTTAGCAAGTGGATAGAGCACAACAAAAAGGATTGTGTTTCTAGCTTGTTAGGGAACGTTACTATGATGCTGCGGTATCATAGGAAGATGGCTGGATATGCAAGTTTGCATGCTGTCTAGGGAGTACAGAAGTATTCTACTGAAGAAATCCAACAGCCTGAAGAGTTCGTGAGCATGCCGGGGAGTGTGTTGAAGAGTAAACCGTTTGTCGGTTACAAAGATTGTAGAGAATGTTTTCTCAAAGAAGTTTCAATTGAAGTGAGGCTTGATCAGTGTGTGGAAAGCTTGGAGTAATACAGTCTTGGTTTAAGGGAGGATGTTGGAAATAATAAACCAAGACTATATTTGGAAGTCGAGGTATCTTGAGAAACAAGTGTTTTGGTTCTAGAGAGTTCTATTTAGAGTTTGATCTTTGTTAGGAAAGTCGTTTGAGTGATCGTCAAGTTTGTGAGACTATAAATAGGCTGTTGAGCCATGAGAAATTGTACACCGAATTGATTATCAATGTAGACGATTAATGCTTCCGCGTATGCTCTCCTCTCTCTTGTTCGATCCTACAATCTAGCAAAATTTGCCTACAAAATAAATTGTATCAAGAAAAACATATCTTTCAGAACACAAGGTTTACTTCAGAGTGTAGATAGCGATCAAAATATTCTATTTTCGTAATTAACTAACGGCGAACAAAACAAAATTCTCAAAAATAGAAAAATAAACATAAGAACAAAGGGAATCTGAAAGCACTTTCACAAAATTCATATTCATGAGTCTTCACATGCAAAACATTAGTTCATTATTAGGTTACTGGCACATTAGATTTATTGCAAATTAGGTGGTCGAATCATTTGAAATGGTGGGCACTTAACAAGCTTTTGTGCAAAACAAATAGTAATGAAATATGTAGCCAGAGATGAACACTAATAAGATATATTCCTCACCATTGCTTCTTCAGCTGTCTTAGAATTCAGAACACTTCTATATCCATGAAGCCATGACATATCTGTATCCCCCTTAGTCCCAAAATATAGTTCTCCAAACCCTGCAGAATAATTATTTGTTGATAACCAAGATCAAATAACGAACTAATAGTTAATTATATCAAGATAATCAACAGAAAAATTACAAACCTTGTAAGAAATCTGCTTGTTTTTCTATGTTGCGAGCAACCATTTTGTGAAAGTCATGACCAGCCCATACAGGGAACACAAAAATGGACATGATCACACACGTTAAACAACCTATAATGATTGTTGATACCCTTTTGTGAGCAATTTCTAAGATCTCATCTTCTCGATAACCAGATACTGATACTAAACAAAATGTGAGTATAAATATCAGCACCCCGTAATCATATCGCGCTTTGACTCCCGGAAAGAAACGGGCAAACGATGCCACGGCCGCTATAAAAAAAAAAAAAAAAAAAATCGTTAGGAAATCATAGTCACTGAATAAAAACCTCAGTTTTTGCTCATAAAGTTTATGTTCTTATGACCATATATACCTAGTAGGAAGACAGAGAACCAAAGAATTACAGGCTGCCCTTTATCTCCGGCTAGAGTTGCCAAGTGATGAGCGCCAAATCCTAAGGCACCGGCTACAAATGTTGCTAATGCTCGATTAAATCCTTTACCCAACGTAGCCCCTACAAAAAGATACATTAGTATTTCTAGTTATTATTAAGCCAACACAGTGATTCTCAAATCTTTAATACATTATACAGGGTTCTGCTGAACTTACCAACACTATATTCGAAAACGACTACCACTGTTAAAATAGCCCACATGGTAGAGGAACCAAAGCCACCGTAAATGGGTCTGAAGTAGTACAGAAGAGAAATCAGTGAGAGTGTTAATCCCACCTTGACAGAATGAATAATCCTTCTTGGGTCATCCTTTCCAAGCTTCTCTACCTTGTCTGCAAATTCAACTACATTGTCTACGAATCTATCCGGCGCTGCCTTAAGCCACCACCACCCGCGTCTCAAGAACCCACCACTCTTTCTGACTGTTGATTCATCAATATCCATTGATTAACAAGAGTGTGAGTCGTATAACTAAGGGAAGAGTCTGTACAGAATCAGGTAGAGCGAGAAAAATTGAATGTGATGAGAGGAATGAGAAGTTGGGTGATGAGAGATCTGATAGTGATGATTTTTTATATGGAGGAACTACAATAAAGTATTACCATAAACGCTATATTTGCCCCATGTGTATGCTTTCAGAACCCTTTATTTTTATAATACCAAAGACAAATATTTCTTGTTTGTAATGAATCCACTGCTGTGGCGATTATGGCTTTCTTTGGTATCTGAAAACGATATTTAGAATGACTCACAGGCTCACAGCACCAAAGTAAATGGTAATTATAACACGATATGGACTGTCCACCAATTGTTCAGTTACTTAATGCCAGGTAATCAACAAAATTAGCTCGGTAAGACGGTGCCACACTCAACTCAGTATTTGTGTTAAATTTGGGTACTACCGTAACCATACCAGCTGTATTACACCTTATCGTTCATCAAAACTCCAGTTTACACATGCATGAGCAACAATAAAATTAAAAGAAGAGTGACCTTTTCTTGGTTAAGTCCAAATTTATTAGGTGCAAAGCTAAGCGCATTATTCCCAAGGGATGAGCCCACAAAGAAAAAACAAAAATTACTTGAAATGGAATTAGCGTTTATCAGGATCCTCGATAGATTTAAGGAAACCTAGCCTATTGATGTAATGTAACTATCACGGATACCCACCCATAGTAAGAGCACAACCCCTAATGGCCATCACATCTTCCTTGAAATTTACTTCTCCATATGCATGTGCAACACGTACACACGCATAAGACTTGATTTGTCGTAATTTTTTTTTTTCTTTTTTTTTTTTTTTTTTTTTTTTTTAAGCATTTGTCGTAATTGTTTTGCGTCTTAATCGTTACCTATTTAAGGCTTTGTAAGAGTATCTCTGTAATCGTCTCTTTTACCAATACTATTATTACAAGTTCTTTCATGGTATCTTTGTTCTGCATTTTAAGTCTCCTTTTGAGTTGATGTTTGGTGTCACTTCTGCTTACTTCTTTTTATCGTTTTTTTTTTCTTTTTTTTTTTTCTTTTTTTTTGCTATCCTCATCTTGTCCATTCAAGAGCAGATAAATTTTCATGTGTTTTTTCTTAGTTACAACCCATTAAATAAACCTAACATTTTTAGGGACGACTCCAAAAGAATTAGGGGCGACTTATTCCGTAGGCAAGTTCACAATCGGTAGTTAACTTCCGGGACATTTTTTTTAATGGCCAAACTACCCTTTACTAGGGCTGTCAATGGATAAAAATCCTTCGGATATTGGCAATACTGATAAGGTTAAGGTTAAGGGTTATCGGAAATCCGGTATCCGATAATATCCGTCGGAATTCAAAAATTCCATATCGATAAGGTTAAGGATAAGCTATCGGATATTATTCCGATAATTTCCGTTATCTACTCATGATACAAAAAACTTCCAATAATTTCCGATAATTTCAATAATTTCCGATAGTTTCCGTTAATTTCCGTTAATATTCGATAATTTCCGATATTTACTTGGGAGAGACGTAATCAAATGGCTAAAGAGTAAACCTAAAGGGTATTAGGTATCGAAAATTTCCGAAAATTTTATGATATAGTTATACACTAACGGTATCGGATATTAACCTAACGGAAACTCCCTTAACCGGTACCGTTATGTTAATAAACGGATATCTGTTACGTTAAGGTTATCGGATATCGGATAACCGTTATGTCGGATATTAACCTAACGGAATCCGGATATTCGGAAATGGCTACCGGATATCGAATATCCATTGACAGCCCTACCCTTTACAATCGGTAGATAACTTTACAATCGGAAGTTAATCCATAATCGGGAGTCAATTTAGTTTATTTAACTTCCGAATATAAAGTATCCCCAAAATAAAATCCTCTATCTTTTGAATTTTGATTATCCTATAATCGGTAGTAAATAAAGCTATCCCAAAATGAGAATTTAGGTTATTTAACTCCCGAGTATAGAGTCGCCCCAAAATGAGATTTTGCCAAAATCCTTTTTTTTTCTGAACTTTGGTTGAGCCTATAATCGGTAGTAAATGAAGGTATTCTGACTTCCGATTATACAGTGGCTCTCTTTGCCGAAATCCTACCATAATCGGTAGTCAAGATAGTTCATATAACTACCGAATATAGAGTCGCCCCAAAATGAGATTTTGCAAAAATCCTTTTTTTTTTTTGAATTTTGGTTGAGCCTATAATCAGTAGTAAATGAAGGTATCCTGACTTCCGATTATCCTGGCTCTCTTTGAAAATATCCAACCATATTCGGTAGTCAAAATAGTTCATATAACTACCGAATGTAGAGTAGCCCCAAAATGAGATTTTGCAAAAATCCTCTATTTTTCTAATTTGGTTGAGCCTATAATCGGTAGTCAAAATAGTTCATATAACTACCGAATATAGAGTTTCCCCAAAAATGAGATTTTACAATCGGTAGATAAAAAAAAACTAAACTACCGATTATGAAGGGGCATATAAGTATTTTCAACTTATTTTGTCTTTTTGTGTCGCCCTTAATTCTTTTGGGGTCGCCCCTAAAAATGCTAGGTAAATAAAGGCTATAATGTTATAATCTAATTACAAATAAGTCTCAGAGGCGTTAGGCCCTCTCCCTGTAAAAATCTTTGGAAGCGTATTGGGAAAGTTAGAGTTCCTTATAGAATTCAAGTTTTTATTTGGAGAGCAGCTAGAAATGCTTTGCCTTCCAGAACTATCCTTCACACTAGAATGCATATGCATAGTGTGGATTGTCCTAGGTGTACTGATCCTCATGAAACTATTATGCATGCTTTGGTCCTTTGTCCCTTTGCTAGTAGAGTCTGGTTCATCTCTGATTTCAACATTCACACCCAATTTTTTCAAAACAAGTCTTTCATAGATTGGCTTCTTTTTTGGTTAACTGATCCTCAGTCTAAGCTCTCTGATGAAGGTCAGATTCTTTTTGTTGCTATCTTATGGTCTCTTTGGACTAGTAAAAACACTTTCATTTTCCAAAATATGTCTGAAAACCATTCTTGTGTCCTAGCTAGAGCTAGAGTTATGCTCCTCACTAGGAAAATCAGTTTGACAGCCTCTACTACTACGGATGTCAGTATTTGTGATAAATGGATGCCCCCCCCATCTCTTTTGGTTGGATTAAATGCAATACTGATGGTGCCTTTGATGTTACTTCTGGAGAAAATGGTGCAGGGTATGTGATGCAAGATTTCCCAAGAAAAACAACCTTTTGTGCGTCCTTAGTCTTTGAAGTACATTCTGCTGAAGAAGCTGAAGCAAGAGCCATTTGGGCAGTACTGAAGAAAGCCTTGGAGCAACAGTTAACTCAGATCATCATAGAAAGTGATGCGAAATCTCTCATCGAACAATTTTCAGCTGGGAAATTTGAAGGGATTCGCGTACGGATGCTATCTTTAAGGATATTACATTTTTCTCTTCTAAGTTAGTTGCTTGTATTTTCAGTTTTCAACCCCGTTATTGTAACTCTGTAACTCACATGAACTTGTTATATGGGCTAAGAAAAACAATTCTACCATGTACTGGTTTGTCCTTCCTGTTTGGCTTCTACCAACAGTTGAGGAGGACCATTAGCCTTCTTGAAGGCCTTTGATTATTAAAAAAAATAATACAAATAGGTCTTATATTTGAATCTGTATCTGATTCAATACAGATGTTCTACTACCTACAATTGTACCATCTTCTGAGTCATATGTTTCTTCTAGTACAATGATTACAAGAGCTCAAAAAGATATTTCAAAATATAAACAGTTTCCTAATTATGTGTCTCATTTAACTGTCAAGCATTTTATTTCTCCATCTTATACATCTTTATTAACCACTGTAGTTGATCCAATTTTTTTTTAAAGTGCCATTAAAGATCCTAAGTGGCAAGTGTATATGAAGGATGAGTATACATATTTGAGGAATAATGATACATGGAATTATGTGGAACCTGAGCCTTATATGGATATTTTAGGATCAAAATGGGTCTATAAAATCAAACAGAAGGCAAATGGCACTATAAATAGATTTAAATCTAGATTGGTTGCAAAAGGTTATGATCAACATGATGGTATAGATTTTAATGAAACATTTACTCATGTGGTTAAGTGTAGTACTGTGTATGGCACTTATATACAACTGGCAGGTCAGACAGTTAGATGTAAGTAATGCATTTTTACGTGGATTTTTAGATGAAGATGTTTACATGTCACAACCACAAGGTTTTATTAATTCAGATTATCCTTCTAATTATGTTTGTCTTTTAAAGAAGAGCTTATATGGGTTGAAAATCCTAGAGATTGGTTCCATAGATTCAGCACATTTCTTATGTATTTGGCGGTTTCAAAAAGCTAGTTCCTGATAATTTAATGTTTGTTTTTGTATCTCAAGTTGGTATGATGGTATTTTTATTGTATGTGGATATGACATATTATCAATAGGAAGCTCCTCTACAATGCTAAATAATTTAGTTATATGTTTGAAGAAAGAGTTTGCTATGAAAGTGTTAAGGGATTTAGGATATTTTTTTTGGTTTAGAAGCAATTAGAACATCTGATTCTATTACACTAACTCAAAAGAAATATACTTTGGAATTGTTGGAGAAAGCAAAAATGTTGGATTCCAAACTATGTGATACTCTTGTTGCTAAGGGTGCTAAGTTATCTGTTAATGATGGTGTAAAGCTAGATAATCCTTTTGAGTACAGAACAGTTGTAGGAGCACTGCAATATTTAAGTGTTACAAGGCCATACATTTATTTTGGTTTAAGAGTATTTACAGATTCTAATTGGGTTGGCTGTCCAGGTACTAGGAGATCTACTTCTGGATATGTAGTTTTTCTTGGAAATAATCTTGTTTCCTGATCTTCTAAAAAGCAACCAACAGTGTCAAAATCTTCTTCAAAGGCTGAATATAAGTATTTATTTGTTGCTTCTGCCGTGTTAAAATGGCTTTCTTATATTTTGGATGACTTACATATTACTTTCGATGGACCTGCTTTACTTCTATGTGATAATACCAGTGCCTTGTCCTTGGAAACTAATCCAGTTTTTCATGCCTGGACAAAACATATAGAGATACAATATTATACGTATTGTTAGAGAGTTGGTTGATGAAGGATTTTTACATCTCTAACATATTGCTTCTTAAGAACAACTGGCATATTTATTTACTAAGGGACTGTGCTATCCAACTTTTTCAAGATTACTACATCAACTACTGGGCAATACTTCTACTACTACAACATCAACTACTTCAGCATCTAAAACTTTTACTCTGTTTTTCTGTCAAAGTCTCAATTTAATACTTTGTCTGCAAGTATTACATTGAAGGGGGTGTATTAGACACTATTGTGTGTGTGTGAAATGTTTGTGCGGCAAGTCAGTAGAAGTCAACATGACTTGAAATAATTGTTTTATGTCTTAATCATTACTTATTTAAGGCTTTGTAAGAATATCTTTGTAATCATCTATTTTATCAATAATATTACAAGTTATCTCAAGATTCATCATTTACTTCGCAAAAACAACATAAAGTAGAAACATCCACACCCCTTCTCAATAGCTTATCTTTCGTCGTTATCCTATCACAGCTGCAAACATACTCGACTGGAAATTTTGGTTCATCTTGATTATTTGTGTTCCTAATACCACCCTTAACCGTATCTTTACCATGATCATTTCCGACCCAAATTCGGTTACCAAAAAGCCTTTTTGAATAAAGATGGAAGAGTCGACTATGTTAGCACACATGATAAATCATTTATTTAGAAGGTTCATCGCCATATTAATTAGAATAATACTCCATTTAAGAAACTAGGCTATTTTTTTCCTCAAAATGTTTTTTGCCTTATACATAAGTTCTTTCCAGGTTCGTTCCAACTGGATGGCAGCGGGGCGGATATGCCAAACCTAGTCACCTCCCTGTTCCTAAAATATTACCCATACATACCTCGTTATCCATATGAATTGCGTCGGGATAGATATGGAGAATACTTATTATTATGTTAGAGCATTTCTCTGTTGAACACCCAAGCGTTTGTATGTCAAGGTTGGTTGTCATATATTTGTATCAAAACTCTATTAGAGTCGCTTGATTGAATGTACTAAAGTCAACTTCGTTTAGGTTAGACTAGAAAGTCTAGGAATGTTGAGACATACAAGTATTACCTTGAAGACCCGAATATTGTGAAGACGTAACGACTATAAAGAAGACATCATCCTTCCTCTTGAGGTATAGTGATACTGACTTGACCTGTTTCCATTCCTATCGTTGCTTTCAAGTCTTTTAATATTAAAAACATAACATGCAAAGTTATATTTAATTCTCTAGTATTAGACTTGGTCATTTTATTATGATCAAAGTATCAAGGATTAATATTTGATTACGAAGTATAACGTTTATCTTTTGAACTTCGTAAATATGACATCGACATAATCTATGTAACTCGTTACTTGATTGTGTATTGGATATAGGTGTGATTTCATCCTAGGAAATTATGTTTGATTACATATGTTTAGAGGAATTACATATACGAAACTTATTTCGTAATCGAAAGGAAATCAATAGGCGTTTTGGCCCTGGTTATCATTGAAGATCTATTGGATGACCAATTCGAACCTAGGTAAGAACTTTGGTAAAACTGATCTTGACTTATGTTGAGAGTTATGGTAGAATCGATCTTTACCTAGTTTGGGATATGGGTAAAACCGATCTTAACTTATGTTGAGAGTCTTGGTAGAACCGATCCTTACCTATAATAGGATACATGGTAGAACCGATCTTAACTATTGTTAAGAGTCTTGGTTGAACCGATCATTACCTATATTGGTAATAATGGTAGAAACGATCCTAGCTTTTGCTAGGAGTCATGGTAGAATCGATACCTACCTATATTTGGAGACTTGGCAGTACCAATTTTAACCTATGCCAGGAGTCATGGTAGAACCAGTCCCACGAGCAAAACTGATCCTCTATAATACTTTATGGTTTTGTGTGAGTTTGGAATTAGGGTTTGCTAAAAAGGAAAGTTCTAGATGTCGACATAATTTGGACATGAATATAATTCTTATCTTTTATTATCCAAATATATTCCTTGATACTCAAGGTGATCCCAATCCGAAATATTGAGAATCTTTGAATTAAGATTTTCGATTATATGCTTTTGAATTTCCAGCGAATCAAAATATATCTCTTGGGAAGTTATATTAGTCAAGTGCTAAACTAATATTAGATATTTCTAATGAGAGATTTCGTAATTACAAGTTGGATATTATTTGGAAATATGAAAATCAAAATTAAGTACTTATTGAAATTTCCTTGTTGTCCAAACAACCTTGGTCTATAAATGGTTGAGTTTGCATTTCTTGCAAACTATCCTAAGAGCCAGGAAAACTTCATTCTTGTTGTTTCTGGTGGTGTCGTCTATCCGGAGAGGAAAGTCCCCTAGTTAGGAAAAATCTCTTACAAGTACCGTTGGTGGGAAACTAGATCATTGCATTGTTCTTTTAGTTCTCGATTATTGATTTGATTGACTAACAGTTGTTGAAACTTCGATTGTACCTAGTGTTATTATTCTTGAAAGCCATCTCGTCTGACATAAGGGTCATTCAAACTAGATCAAAGTATTGACGGGATCTTTGGAACTGTTTTTAGATCTTAAGACAACTTGTGATCATCCATTGTTAACAGATTCCGTTCTGTGTGTGACCGATCATAAGTGGATTCAAGTTTAACGTGTGCAGGTACATAAGAAAGAAATTGAAGATTTGAAGACAAGAATATTTTTTTATTGGTTTTCGTATCTCGTGATTTGTGCACACATCTTGATCGTCTGGCATTCGACTTAGATCCGATTTATCTTTGATAGATTTGATCATATAGTCGTTTAGATTGGAAACTATCATTTGGTGGTGTTATTCAATATCCATATCTAATAGTTGTGAATCTGAATCTAAGTTAACGATTTGGATTGATCTTACCTGACAAAGCTAGTTTAAACGGAAAATCCTTTGTCAAACTCAACGAATCTTTTTTATGAAAAGATTGTTGGAGTAGTTACCAAACAGCCTTGTTTCTTTACTTTTTGGAAGACGATCAAAAGGAGTTGAGTGCTTAAGACTTTACATCGATAAAAAAACTCAAGATAATGATTTTTTGTATTGGAATTCACGTGCGTGACCAAACGGTCGTAGACACATGGATACTAAGGGAACTAAGTAACTAGAGGTAGATTACTTGATACGAAGTTGGCTTTGTTCTTTGTTTAGCGACTTAATTCTAAGAGTATTCAAAACTGAACTAGGTTCCAGGTTTTTTCTGTATTTGCGGTTTCTTCATTAACAAAATCCTACTGTGTCATTTACTTTACTTCTGTATTATAATAAAGTAAATAACACTTGTGCGTTGAATCCTAACCACTTGATATTGATCCTATAGTAAATTGGTTTTGGACCCTAACTATTATCAAGTGACTACCTTGTTGTTGTATTGTCTCGACTTTGTCCATAGAAGATCACACTTGGTATCGGAATTATAGGTTGAAATGAAAATACGTGGTGTATTTGGGTACCCTCATAATTTCAATTGGTATTAGAGCAGGCAAACACGAAAATATCTAACAATCTGTGTTTGGTGTTATCCAACTTATAAGACATGAGTCAGAGTAATAAAGGTAAAGAAAAGCCTAAACATGACTCAGTCAACGTACATCAAGATTTTGAAAAAAATCTCTCAAAAAGAGCCTCTGGTAATCGGACACATAATCCTTTTTTGTTAAGATCAGTACAAAATGTTTCTCTGGTAAACTCTTGATTAACCATCGTACTCATGACAATAAAAGGATATGCATCCAAAACATAAGGTACAATTGCCTTATTCAAAATCTGTTATGGGTCCGATTCCAGTTATAACTCATATATCTATACAACTCATATATTATATGAGTTATAACTGGATCAAGAGTATACAACTTTTGTGTGATGTTTCTTTTGTGCTTCTCACTGCCTTCAAGCGCAGCACTTTCTTCACGCCTTTGGCCACCAATTTTCCGCTTTGTTTTTCTCCTTTAAGCATCCAGGTTTTATTTACTATCCAAAAACATAAAATAATTTAGTAAAAGTAATTATACTTGAAAACAGTGAAATTACATAATCTTGGATTAGATAGGATATTAAAGCACAACAGATGAGATAAATGACAACAAAAAGATATAAAAATATGCAATATTTGGCACTCATCACTTCCCTGTTGGAGGATTTTCTTGTTTATTTCCTCTTTTCTTCTTGCTTGCAGTAGGTTTTTTTATCTTCCTTCTTGTTTTGTTCATGTACATTCTTCCTCTTCCTCTTCTTCTACTCAACTTTATTTTTTTGTTATTTGTCTAGCTTTTCATCATGTTTCTTCTCCTTATTAGTAGATGTAAGAGAAGTCTTTGAAGCTCTATTTTTTTTTTGGTATTACCGGTTCTTCCTATCCAATTTCAATTTGAATATGAGGCTCTTATTCTCCTAAGATTCCAGGTTATTTGCATTGTAGTCTGATCCGCTGATGAAATATTCTCCAAGTCGCTTCCCCGCTCTTCTGCCTCTTCCTATCCAACTTGCTTTGGGGTTTCTTGGGTGTTATCTAGTGAATAAGAACCAAGGTAAGGTTGGTTTAAATCTGTGAACCAGTCTTAATCTTTTTTGATGGCTCACGAAATTGATCTTTTTCAAATTGAGACATCCCAATGGAAAAGGAAGGACGACTAGAATTTATATGTTGGATCTTATCTGTTACAGCTAAAACAACTTCCATTTTATTCAATTCCTAATTCTTCTGAAGTTTAACATATACTTTTCTGGAGATGTACAAATTTGCATATTTGCATGCTCTTTAAGTAGTTGCTTTTTGTTAATTGGAAAAGGAAATAATAAACAACTATATAATCAAAGAATCAGGTGTTTCTATTTATATACAATGAACTTCCAATAGCTAGTGTTCATTATATAGGATGAAAATCAAACTTCCAGAGTTTACTTTACAGAATGAATTGACAACAGTCAGAATGAACTCCAAATATAAGTTAGAGTTCAGTTAGAATGAACTGACAATAGGTATAGTTTATTTTACAAAATGAACTCCAACTATAAGTTGGTTAACTGTTAGAATTCATTTTTAGAATGAAATGATAAATAGCCAGAGTTCATTGATTTAATTATAGTCTTATATTAACTTAAAAAGTTTACTAGAAGAAAAGGGATATTACCTAGATCCATACTTCGGGGTTCATTTTCAGAAAGAACTCCATCTGAACTATTGGTTGGAGGAAACAATCCGGTTTCTTCTTCATTCATCAAGTTTTGGAGCTTACTCTCAGGATCATTAACATCTATTTCTCCAGAAATATCCTGAACTGTTAACCTTGGGAAATTGATCGCAATCCCACTAGCTCCTTCATCGGGATTCGATTAACATCTTCTTTATCGTTACTAGGTGCAATAACATCTTATTTTCACTTTCGATCTATCATTCTCACCTTGATTTTCAGCATTCACTTTATTGTTAATTTCGTCACCCAACAATGCATTTTTTTACTCAGTGTTGAAAGCAAGTTGCAAGAATTCTATCTCCAAATTTTTCATGTATTGAATCGCATTACATTGTCACTTTACCTTTGCATAATGTCATAAGCTTCAGATTTATTTGATGCTAAGTATTCAATAAGTTTCTCAATCTTTTTGGTAAAACACGACTTCGAAATTGCCATTTTTGCAAGTAAAGATTTGAGCTCTTATTGTCTAATATCAAGATTTGCTATCTGCTCGTCATGGTCCACTTTCATTTCTTCAATCTCTGCAGCATGTTTCACTTGTGAACACAAGAATTACGATGGCATCCACGTGTTCACAAAAAATATTAGCATTTGTAAATACAAACGTTGTAAGAAATAAAACGGAGATGAAATGGTACTAAACACGATGACTCATCGACTCAGAGTCTTTGGACTCGTCATTGTCTAGTCAGTAGGGATGGATTCAGCCATTCTACGTGGCTACGATGCATATGTCATAAAGTATAATACTAATAACATAAAGTAAGGCGCTGAAATGTAAATAAGACAGTAATTTACGTGGTCCAGCACTAAGGCTTACATCCACGGGATTGGTGTTTCACCATGTATTGAGGAGTTACAAAGATAGTCGAATGACTTTAAGTGAATAACGATGCTTAAAGGGGAAATATGATTCATACTTACTCTTTCCAATATTCTTCTCTAGTTACTAAAACCGGTCCAACCCTTCTGTCTTATTGGAGAGGTGTATTTATAGGGAAGGCACGTGGGGTCCACTGCTATGGTCGACTGCCACCTTATCTTCTTATTCTTTGTGCTGATACCGCTGATGTCTTCGTCTTCCACCGATGCCCCCAGCGGTTATGCTTGGTGACGACGGGTCACCTCTTTCTCCTCCACGGGTTGGTTGACACGTACACTATATCTAGAGTATTTAATACGGGTGGTTGGGCTGTCTGCACACGCCAGACAGCTGTCTGCGGCTCCCATAACATCCGTGTCAGTTAGGCTAATCCTTGTCGTTGATCTTAGATCCTTCTCGAGATAGAGTAAAGTGAATCCTTGGGTGTTCTTCGGTGCTTCGCGGTGGCTCGTTCCTTTAGTGCTCTCTGATTCCTAACTGTTGGATTAGTTCGAAGATGAACATATACTGATGTCGGATGCTTCTTGGGTGTTGGTACGTGGCATCGTGTCTTGATGTTCCAAGCTGTGCGTTCTCCACGTGTAATTCCTTAGACACGTGGAGAGTGATGAATTATGTGTATACAATTTGCCCCTTTTCTCCAAGATTTGAATTAATTGGTCAAAGTTTGGGGAAAACTGTCTTCACAGTCAACCCCACTCTCTTCATTAACTCCTCCCTATCCTTAGGGCACGTTTCCCATTCTTAGTATTAACTTCTCCTTGAAACACGGGGCAGTTATATCGTTTGGGTTATAAATAAGAGAGATGAGGTATTTGAAATAAATTTCATTCTCTCTTCATTCTCTTGTCAGTCCGAAAATTCTTCATTCTTGTTTTCTTGCTCTTAACTTCTGCTAGTGTTGCTTGGGATAGAATTTCTTAGGATCTTCAGAGGTTGACTGCTGTCGCTGTTCATCATCTTCTTATTGATCGTATTTGCTCTACTCATAGAGTTTTTGATACAGGTATGAATTTATCTTTATTTTGATCTTGATTGATTGTTGAGCTTCTGCTGCTGTGTTCTTAGATTTGTGATGAAGAACAGATATACGAAAGTATATATACTTGCCCATGTTCTTTATCACAAAGCTTATGGATTCCCATCCGATGATTTAAGCTTGTCTTATATGTCCTCAAACAGATTAGGGTTTTTTCTTTTCGCAGATTCTAGGGTTTTTGGATGATATTTCTGATGAATTGTGGAAGTTTGCATAATCTCGACTTTTGATCGTTTGCTTTATCTGATCTTCGTAGTACTTTTCTTACCCCTCGTATATATGTCTGATCGTCATCGGGCTCCATACCAGACACCATCACCGGGTCCCTACAGGTCTCCTCCACGTAGAAGTCCCGATATATCTCCACCGAGGGGTGGTCCATTTAGGTCATCCCAACCAGATACTTATGCCCATAAGGTTTCGTCATCATCGGGTCCAAGGGTTTCTATTACGAAGAAGGGGGATCCACCGAAGGGATCTCGGTATGTGGTTAATCGTCCTGTGACTAATCCCTCTCCTCAGCGTATTGAGCCTAGAAATGCGCATCAACCTTCTCCTCATCGTGCCGAACCGATGAATATTCAACCTCTTCGGTCCATGCCTCCTCAAACCACGATGTCTCCTTCGGGATCTAAGGCTTCGCAATCCACTGCTGCGATGAAAGAAACTTCTGATAAAGCTGTTGTGCCCCTGGCGGGCCCTCCGAGGAATCCGGTGGTCAAAAAGAAAGGTTCTGATGTGAGTCCTCCCAAGTCAAAGAAACCGTTGTTGAGTCAACCCGCTAGTTCTGATGTTGCTTTTGTTATACGAAGCATTTCGGTGGCCAAGAAAAAGGTTACTTTCAAGCATGTTGATCTTGAAGCCTTCAAGGTGAAACATGGCCTTGAGTTCTTTGATGTTAAGTTCTATGCACCAGACGATGACCTTACCTATGATATGATCGTGAACTATAAGTACGATGATCTTTATTTGCTGACCACTGTGGGGGCTTTCGAGGCGGGTTTGATGCTGCCTTTGTATAAGTCGGGGGACTCCTTTTATTATGATGTTCTTGCCGATCGCGAAGGTTCCACTCATAATAATCATTGTCGCTCGATGGTGCGGCTAAGTGGGAATTATCTTCGGACTCTGAAAGAGTGTTACCTTCGGATCAAGGGTGAAACGATGATGACCTGCTATACTCCTGATCCTGCTGAGAGAGATTTGTATACTCCTGCAAATTTTAACGCTTCTTTTGGAGACTATGTCAATAGTATAAATCGCAAGCCATGGAGTGTTGGTCTTCGTACCATTCCTGCTTCTCATGGTGAGGTTCGTCTTTTAAGTGAAGTGAGTGATTCGAAGCTTCGCTACGTTCCTGGTACCGAGGGGTCTTCTCAACAGAAGCTTTTTCCTAATCGTGAAAGGCTTAAGCGTGATCATGACTATGAATGGCATGCCATAGTCATCGAAGTTGTTGGTCCTTGGGCTTATGGCTGGGTGCCTGGGCAGCATGGATGGCGCCCTGTTGCTTGCAGTTAGCCTCATGATAGCGTTCCAGCTCTCTATGGTGACTTCTGCCCCTGGCGGTTGAATTTTGATGGTATGAACTTTGAGTATGCCTTTGACGCTGCTGACGAAGATGAAAGTTCCGATGCTATCCTTCCTTCGAAGGGTAATGCCGCTGCCAAGGTATGGTTCTTTATATTTCCCATTTTATTCTTGGTTTAAGGTAACATGAAGTAAGGAAATAATAATCATCGTGTTGATACATCGAGTGTTACCTCCTTAGGCAAAGAAGAAAAATAAAATTGGTCCGGTTCAGTCTTCCACTGCCCCTGCGGAGGAGACAGACACTCAAGTTGAGGTTACCAGCCCCGTGAACGATGAGGATATCGAGGACGAAGAGGAGGTTACTGATGATGAGGAACGAATAGAGACCTATCCTCATAATCATAGGAACGACGAGGATACCGGTGATGGCGCCAACGAAGAAGAGATTTCCCCTAGCGGTGATGGCACTGGTGGAGCGAAAGTTATGTCTGACATTCTGATGACCGATCCTCCCATTGGATTGGTTCCAAGTCAGGGGAATGAGGACTGAGGAGGCTGAGCTTCAGTCAAAAAACCCTACTCCAGAGTTTTCTTTTGGTAAAATTCATTCGGCTGGTGGTACGATGGATATTGACGCTGCCATGGGGTTAGCTGAGGAGTTCTCTCTGGTTTCGCCGACTGATGAATGGGATGTTCTTGGGGACGAGGGTGAGAAAGAAGCTGATGGGAGAGTAGTTGAGACTGGTGGTGAAGAAGCGTCTACTCATGAATAAATTTTGGGTGGTAAAGGTGATAAGGCTCATGCTAACAAAGAGGTCGGGGCCACGAAGAGTTCTAATGGGGAAAACGATGTGACCGATGTCGGAACTTCCGCTGGTGCATCCTTGGATGGCTTTGATATGGACATGATGCAGGATGGTGACGACGCTACACTGGATTGGTTGATGAAAAAAATCTGATGTTTGTGTCTAACCCTGCTCCGGTGATACCTGGTGAGAAAAATTCCGATGCCTTCACTCGCCAAAGGATGCAGTTATTGTCTCACAATGATGTTGCCGAAGCTTGGGAGAAGGATTTGGGTGCTACTTCTACCAGCTTACTGGTCGATCCCCCTTCTTCCATTGCCGATATGATGGTTATCGCTGATGGGTATCAGTATGGTTTTCCACAGCAGCGTGTTCTTGAGGTTAGTCGTCGTAGATTCCCTTGTTTTATTGTTTATATGACTTTTTATTGATGGTTATTATCTGCTCGTTATCAACGCAGATAATGAGAAGTGAGCACTGCAACCACACTATGTACCAATTTTTCAAAGCGAAGGCCCTTAAACTGGAAGCGAAGCTTCGTCACCGGGAAGAAGAATTGAACGCTGCTGAAGCGCTCGTCTCCGCGAAGGATAAGGAGATAGCAGAACTGAAGAGCCAGCTGAAAGGAAAAGAGCAGCTTGGTGCCGAAGAGGAGAAGCTTCGTGTTGAACTTGCATTGGTTCGTAGTGACTTGGAAAAGGCCCGCAACGATGCTTCATCTTCTAAAGGTTTGTTTTCTTTTTCTATTCTCCTCTTCGGCTCTCTCTTTCATCTTCTTAGTGTGCTATCTGAGTCTCCCCGCCCTATCTTCAGTGGGTGTTACCAGAGAATTGGTATGGCTTCGGAATGAGAGGACTCGGCAAGCTTCCCGGATCAGGGAATTAGTGGAGAAAATTAAGAGTGAAGCCGATAAATGGAATGTTCGAGCCGATGAGCATAATACCCTAGTAGCTGAGTGGCGAGAGAAGCGGACTCAAATGATTGATATGCAGAACAGTTACAACACCGATCGTCGTCAGTTTAACGATACCTTGTTATGGACTCGTGAGAACCTTCGTGTTGCTTGTGAAAATGCTACTAGCTTGGAGACTAAGGTAACACATTTGGAGGAAGAGTTATGCCAAGCTCGGTCGTCCCATGACCCTGAAGTTAAGGATTATATACAGCGGCTTGTTCGGGAGAGGGACGACGCCAGAGCCGAGGCTCATGCCCTTAGTAATGCTTTAACCGCTTCTCGAGCCGATGTTGCTCGTTTAGTGTATTCTGAGAAAGACCTTGAAGTTAACATGTACATGCTTACTAAAGGCATAGAATAAATGAATAGTGAAGTCAACCATCTTCGCCATTTAGACTCCATGAAGCAAGTAGAGTTGGATGAGTGTCAGTTTGCTCTTACAAATCTTCGATTGGATTATAAGAAAATTTCAGACGAGTACGATTTTCTTGACGACGCTCGAGATGCTATAGTTAATGAGTATGAGATAGCTTCGGCTAAAGTCGAAGATATACAGTTATTTGGTCATGAACAGTTCTTCGGTTCTAGTTTTCTAACCCAACTTTGTCTTCTTTTTAAGAGCTCGAAGGACAGCTTCACCTTGCAAATGAGAAACTTGAAAAGACTCAATCTGCCCTAGTACAGCAGGAGGGCCAGACCAAGTATTATGAGAGTTTGGCTGGATCTCGGGATGCCGCAACAAAGGAAGCGGAGACAAGGAAGTAACTCGATTGACGTCTTTGTTGTCTCAGTCTGAACTGAAAACTACCATGATCACATATAAGGCTCGTTGCCAGCTTGCCGAAGAGATTAATAAGACTCTGACCAGGATCGAGCAAAGTCTTCAGAAAGAGTATGGCATTTTCAAGAGCTATCCTCGTCGGCCTATGCCCGAGACCTTAACTTCTTCCTCTGGTCCTTCTTCGGGAGGAAGCGTTCCTTAGTTTCAGAAGGGAAACCCTGCTTCTCACATCAATTCTTCCAAGGGGAAGTAGGACGTAGTCTGTTATATTTGTTGTTATTCGCTGATCTTTGTTGATTACTTGCCTTCGGAACTTTTTTGGTATATTTTTTGCATTTCTTGTCTTAATCTCCCAAACTTGTAATCAACTCTTATGCAATGGATCATCATTTGTTTGGATATGTACAATTCTGATTTACATGTATGATTAGTTTAATTGTTTTGTTTAGATAGTGAGTAAATCTTAGTCAAAACAAAACAAAAGAGTGTTTGGCGGTTATAACGAGGATATGCACCTTCGTTATTGGCCTTAGACCTGTCACCCCGCTGGCTAACCCTTGGACAGAGGATTACTAAACGGCGGGGGTTGAAGCAACATTCCCGGATATGTAATACGTTATTGAACTATGTACATGCACTCATTCCGCTGAACCTTTTCCTTTTAGATTGGTTGGGTATCTCTTTCTGATGGATGCCTTCCCCCTGGTCCTACACTTATAGACGTTGATAGGGGAGTCCGGAGAGATTGTATATGGCTACTTTCCCCTATAAAAATTTTGCAAAAAGTTTGTTCGATTAATGAGTCGAGGTCTGTTATTCCTCGTCCAGAGATAGATACATGTCAAGCGAGTATGCTGTCTTCTTCTTCTGGTGCTCTTCACGCAGATGCAGAACTACGTTGCTTTTATGGATAGTATGGCTTGAGATATTTTGCATTCCACGGGTGTCTGAGGACTTCTCCTTTCAGGTTATGCAGATAATAAGATCCATTTCCCATGATGTCGTGTATAACAAATGGTCCTCCCCATGTTGGTGCTAACTTGCCCCACTTTTTCTCTCGCTGGTATTGGGGTATAGTTCTCAGCACATACTGTCCTTCTACAAAATTTCTAAGTTTAACCTTCTTATTGTATTCCCTTGCTAATCTTCGTTGGTAATTTTCCATCCTCTGTAGCGTTGTTTCTCTTCTTTCCTCCAGATCATCGAGCCTCTCTAGCATCATATCCGTCGTGAGGTTCTTTTCCCATGCTTCAGTCTTTGTGGTTGTCATGATGATTTCCGTTGGGATGACTGCTTCGGCTCCATAAGTGAGGAGGAATGGTGATTCTCCTGTAGCGGACCTTCGGGTTGTTCGATATGCCCATAACACGTTATGTAGTTGTTCACACCACCGCCCCTTGTGTTCGTCCAGCTGCTTCTTGAGGATAAGAGCCAGGGTCTTATTTGTGGCCTCGTCCTGTCCGTTGCTTTGAGGATAGATGGGGGTTGATTTATTCTTCCTGATTTTGAAGGTATCGAAGAGCATGTCTATGTTCTTACCCTGCAGTTGTTTTTCATTGTCAGAGACAATCTCTGCGGGGATACCGAACCTTCAAATGATATTTTGGAAGATAAATGTGAATACGTCTGAGTCACGGATTCTAGCTAGGGCCTTAGCTTCTACCCATTTGCTGAAGTAATATGTGGCTACAATCAAGAATCGTCTTTTCCCCGATCCTTCGATCAGGGTTCCGACAATATCTATGCCCCATTTTGAGAAAGGCCAAGGACTATCCACTGAATTCAGCTTCATTGCAGGAGCATGGATTCTTTTAGCAAACCGATGACACTCCTCACACCTCCTAGACATTCTTGCAGCATCTCGTATCATTTGTGGCCAATAATAACCCTGCATTTTTGCTTTATCTGATAGTGATCTCATCCCGCTATGGTTGCCTGCATCTCCATAGTGTATGTCTTTCAAAACCCGATGCCCTTCTTCTCTTGATAGGCAGCGTAACAGCGGTCCAAGGAAAGAATTCTTGTATAAAATTCCGTCCCTAAGGTCGTATCTTCCTACCTTTGACTGCATCTTTCTAGCCTGTTTCAAGTCCATAGGCAGCATTCCTTCTTTAAGGAAGAGATGGACTTCGGTTCTCCAATCTACTTCGTTTTTGAAGTCTTCTTCTTCGTTCGCTCTTGTCATAATATCATCTTCGTGAAAGTCATCAGCGATATCTTCCCCAACGTCCTCGTCAGCAATATCCTCCCCTACATCGTCTTCGTGATTTGTAGCGAGGGACTCCTGAGGAGTAACCAAGGGTTCGTATACTCTTGTTATCTTGATTGCTTTGACGCTTTCATTTTTCAACATGGACGATATGTATGCTAGGACATCAGCGTGCCTAAGGTCTTTTCTGCATAAAGCCGGAACTTGATGTTAGGTACTTGGGATGCAAGGGTTTGGACCAAAGCCATGTATGCCGAGAGGGTCTCATCTTACACGTTGTACTCCAGGCTTATCTGTCGTATGACCAGCTGTGAATCACTCGTCGGGCGTACCTCGGTTATACCCATTTTGATTATTAAACGAAGAGCATGGACCACGGCTTCGTATTCGACGATGTTATTGGTATGCCCCTTAAATTCCAATCTTAGTGCATGCACGATCCTTTCTCCGGTGGGGGTAATAATTACGATGCCTATGCATGCCCCTTCTATATTTATTGATCCGTCTACGAAGACTTCCCATCGTCTTTGGTTTGAAGGTTCGAGGACATTGACTGGGTCTTTGCCTTCTTCCACTTCTGGTATGCCCCTTACTTCTTCGTTGCTGTCCAAGGGTAGATCTGCTAGGAAATCCGCTAAGACTTGTGACTTCTGGGAATGTTGTATTTCAGGATAATGTTGAACTAATCGAGGTGAGTATTTCACTTTGCTATCCTTCCTACTTTTCCGGCGCTTTTGAGAATATCCTCTAACGGTGCTTTGCATGGAACATGAATATAGTGAGTCAAGAAGTAAGTCCTTAGCTTTTGGGTTGCCCATACTAGTGCCAAGATGAGCTGCTCAATATTTGTGTAATTTCTTTCTGCCGAATTGAGAGTCTTGCTCACGTAGTAGATTGGTTGCTCTATCTTCGTGTTTGTTTTGACCAATACCGCGCTGACTGCATCCTCCGTTGCTGCTATATAAAGAGCTAATACCTCGTCGGGGTCGGGTTTTTTTAAGATCGGGATTGTGTCTAGATACTCTTTGATCTTCTGGAAAGCTTCTTCGCATTCTGCGGTCCATTCAAACTTTCTTCCTTTTTTGAGGATGTTGAAGAAATATTTGCATTTGTCCGATGACCTGGCGATGAATCTTCCTAGAGCCGTTAAGGATCCGTTGAGTTTTTGGACTTCTTTCAGGTTCTTCGGGGATGGCATTCCTACGATGGCCTGGATCTTAGCAGGATCTACTTCAATGCCCCTCTTCGTTACTAGGTAACCTAGGAATTTCCCTGATATGACACCGAATGTGCATTTTTCTGGATTCACTTTCATGTTGTGTTTTCTCATTGCTTCGAAGATATCCCTCAGGTCTTGATGGTGGTCCTTGAGCAGCTTACTTTTGACGAGCATATCATCCACATAAACTTCTAGGGTGATCCCAATCCATGGTTTGAAGATAGCATCGACCATCCTCTGATATGTTTCCCCCGCATTTCTAAGTCCAAAGGGCATCCTTGTGTAACAATAGAGGCCGTGCGGGGTGTAGAATGATGTATGTTGTTGATCTTCTTCTGCCAGGACTACTTGGTTGTAACCGGAGTATCCATCCATAAACGATAATTCTTCGTATCCTTCGACGGCTTCCACCAGTTGATCGATGCTTGGGAGTGGGTATATGTCCTTGGGGCACGCCTTATTGAGGTTGGTGAAATCGATGCATATTCTTACTCCCCCGTTTTTCTTGGGCACGATGACCATGTTCGATATCCATGTTGGGTATTTGACCTCCTTGATGAATCCCGCTTCTATCAATTTACGGAGCTCCTTTTCGATTGCTTGATGATACTCTGGTGCTACCTTTCGTACTTTCTGCCTGAAAGGTGTGGTGCCTGGTTTTATACGAAGTTCATGCTGGATTATCTCTGGGTCGATTCCCGGCATGTCTCCTAACTTCCACGCGAAGATATATGCATATTCTATGAGTAACTTGATAAGAGCTAACTCTTTGTCTTTATCCATCAAGGTTCCTATCTTGATCATCTTTGGGTTTTCTTTGGTCTCTATATTGATCTCCTTCACAGGTTCTACGGGTGTGAACGTAGGCTTTGTTTCCCCTAGGAGAGGGACATTCTTTAATTGCTATTTGATAGGTTCTTCGGCCTCCTTAGCTGTTGAGGTGCTTGCCTCAGTTTTTAGAACGATGCTTTCCTTACTCAAACTTTTCCCTGAGATTTCTTCGAGATAAATATCAATTGCTTTTTTCTTAGCAGCTTCTTTTCTTCGACTCCTTCGAGACTTTCGCTGCTCATCTTGTTCGTTATTGAGCTGATTCCGTAGAGCTTGGCATTCCCGGGCCGTAACCTGATCTCCCTTTATCTCCATTACCCCTTCGGGTGTTGGAAATCTAAGGTATTGATGATAGGTTTCTGCCACTCCTTTGAGTTTGTGTACCCATCTCCTACCGATGATAGCGTTGTAGGGGGAAGGTGCGTCCACTACGCTAAATCGAGTATCCACCTTCATTTGTCCTGCGTCCACTTGTAAGACAATATCACCTAACGGTTTTGTTGGCACCCCATTGAATCCATAGATGGTATAGTACGAAGACATCAGTTGTTCATCATTGAGCTTCATTCGTTTGAATGTGTCATAGAACAGAACATTAACTGAGCTCCCTCCATCGATGAAGATCTTCTTGATATTACACCCTGCCACCGGTAATGTGAGGACCAAAGGATCATTGTGATCTTCCATGTCCTCCTCGACATCCTCAGCCTCAAAGGTCATTGGTGCGTTCATCCACTGCTCGTGTTCGTCAACTTCTACTCCATCGATTTTTTATAGCTCGCAGTAGTCCTCGAATTGCTTACTCAGCCTTTTTACTATCTGAGCCGTCAGCGAGGGTCCGGTAGCTTCGGAAGAGGAGATGGTATTGAGCGTTTGGTTTCCCTCGGGTAGCTGAACTTGTTTGCTTCGTTTGGTCCTATCTTCGGTGTTTGCCTTTTGTATGTACTTCTTGAGGTCATATGCGTCAATTAGCTTTTGGATCATGATTTTGAGATTCTTTCATTTCTCGGTTTGGTGCCCGTTAAAGCAGTGGTACTCGCAGTAATCCCTTGACTTCTCGGACCTTGGGGGCTGCTTTCCTTTGGACCATGGCCACTCCAGATTTTCCCGATCTTTGATTTCTCTCAGGATGCAGGTGTAGTTCGTGTTCAGCTTTGTGTAAACTTGGTATTCGAACTTCCGGTCATCACGTCGATGATCATCCATTCGTCCTCTCGTATCTTCGTTGGGTCGTTCCGTTGATCCGCCCCTCTTCGATCTGCTGGCTTGTTCCACTGAATGAGTTCGATGAGATCTTTGAGTCTGGGCTCTGGGATTTTCCCGCTGGATTTCTTCTAGCCTCACGTGCTTTTCAATGATTACTCAGAGATCTCCTTCGGTCGTCGGGACACTCCCATGAATTTCTACAAATAGCGGGCTCATTCTGTCTAATCCCCATTTGTAGCAGTTGATGCTGACCACCGGATATACATTCCCTATTGCCTGGCAAATCTTGTGCCACCTGTCGGTGTATTCCCTGGTTGTTTCTTTGTAATTGATTGCTAATGAAAATAACTTATCCATTCCTGATTTAACAGCCTTGTTGTACATATAAGTTCCTAAGAACTTCTCGGTAAGTTGTTTATATGAGTCGATGGAGTTGGGGTGGAAGGTTATCGAACCAAGAAAGGGCCGATCCTTTCAGACTTGAAAGGAAGTATCTGCAGAGAATTGCATCATCCTGATCCCATCGTGCTAGCATGCGATTGTAATACCGAAGATGAGCTGCGGGATCGCTGGATCCATCATAAAATTCAAATGTTGGGATGGAACACTTCTGTGGAATGAGAGCTCTGGCGAGATGTGGTACCAATGGGGTGGTGTTGGCTTCTTTCATCACCTCTTCCAGTCTTCCTCCCCCTTGTCTAGATTTCAGTTGCTTGATCTCGGCCATCATTTCAGCACGAAGATCCTCCATTGCACGCTGGTTATCATCGTAGGTTGAGCTTCGCCTTGATCTTTGGTCTTCGCTGTCAAAATAGTCCGAGTCTTCTGGAACATAGTCTGGATCACTGGATTTATTCCCTCTGGCTACTCTTCGGTTCAACGGCTCAGGATTTGATGCATTTGTCACGACCATTCTTCGGTCATGATTCGACTCAGGTGCTTTAGAGTTAGCTTCGTGCAGGTCTTCGTTATGCTGGTGCGTTGCTCCTAAGCTTTGGGCGATCTTGTCTCTGAGCTCTTGGTTTTCTCGGGCCAGCAACGCTACCGTCTCTGTGTATACCCTTTGGCTCCTATTTAGTTCCTCAAGCTCTGCCATCAACTGGGGGGGAATGATTTGATCCTTGATTCGGGGTACCGTGCCGTCCCTGCCCCCCAAGGGCCATCGTATGATCTTCATCTACCGTTTGGATTAGGGGGATATGAGGTTCGATATTTACCACCTGTAGCTCCTTATGCGGGGTTAAGGGTTGGATTCTTGTCAGCAACGGTTGGGTTATTGGCAGAGTATGGTTATGCTCGTTTGTTGGTGGCATCCCGAAGGCTGGATGTGGTATTGACGATTCCGCAACTCCTTCCCGTTGCTCGAGGGCGCGGGTAGCTGCTGCAGCCTTTCTCGCGTCGGCCTTAGCTGCATCTGCTCTAGCCGCATCATCTTTTGCTGCCGCTGTTCTGGTTACATCGGCTTTTGCTACTACTGACTTGAGAGCTGTCGCTATTGAATCGTTTGCATAGAGGTGATTTCCGCCGCATCTGTCTTCTGGTTCGCCGTTTTCGGCTTTTCGCCCTTCTGTTTGATACGTGTCATGACTGGTGTTGTCCTTGGTGTTTGTTTGGACGATGCTTTGGCTTTTCCTGCATCCTTCGTGTTTTCCATCTTTGCTTTCTTCGCCTGCACAGTTCAAACATCGTCAAAAATCCAATATCCATGTGGATCTTGTTAGCAAAGTTAATCCAAGCACGCAGATCAAGAATATGACTCAACAGAAAGTTGTTAAGAGATCATGAATTTAGAAGAAAACTTGGAGAGGCAGATCCAATAATTGAAAACATGGATTTTCTCATAGATCTGAGAAATTCTTTCACGGGAAAATCATTTAAAGTGATAAATACAGAGATTTCTAAGAAGAACGCAAGTCCTAAAATTTTAAGCATGGAGGAGATGTAACATACTAAAGAAAGCACATATCTCTAAGATTCACCTTAGGTAGACATAGAAAACTTCAGAAAATGCACAGATCTGTGGGTTTTGTGCCTCGAAAGTATAAATACTTTTGAAGAGAAGTATAAATCTACAAGATCAGTGGTTTTAAATCATCCATGAATAATAAACTTTAAACCCTACGCAGAAAATTGGTTTTAAAGGATTGATTTCGAAGATCATCTTAAATCCGAACACTATCATTTAGAGGATAGTACGGGGAGCCAGAAAATAAGCAATCACATGATAAGATAAATCTTTTACCGGGACAGAGTCCCTGTGTCTAGCGCCAGATTGTGAACACAAGAATTACGATGGCATCCACGTGTTCACAAACAATATTAGCATTTGTAAATACAAACGTTGTAAGAAATAAAACGGATATGAAATTGTACTAAACACGATGACTCATCGACTCAGAGTCTTCGGACTCGTCATTGTCTAGTCAGTAGGGATTGATTCAGCCATTATACTTGGCTGCGATGCATGTATCATAAATTATAATACTAATAACATAAAGTAAGGTGCTGAAATGTAAATAAGACAGTAATTTACGTGGTTCAGCACTAAGGCTTACATCCACGGGATTGGTGTTTCACTATGTATTGAGGAGTTACAAAGATAGTTGAATGACTTTAAGTGAATAACGATGCTTAAAGGGGAAATATGATTCATACTTACTCTTCCTATTTATCTTTCCTATATTCTTCTCTAGTTACTAAAACCAGTCCACCCCTTCTCTCTTATTGGAGAGGGGTATTTATAGGGAAGGAACGTGGGGTCCTTTGCTATGGTCGACTGCCACCTTATCTTCTTGTTCTTTGTGATGATACCGCTGATGTCTTCATCTTACACCGATGCCCCCAACGGTTATGCTTGGTGACGAAGGGTCACCTATTTCTCCTCTACAGGTTGGTTGACACATACACTATATCTAGAGTATTTAATGCAGGTGGTTGGGCTGTCTGCGGCTCCCATCACATCCGTGTCAGTTAAGCTAATCCTTGTCGTTGATCTTAGATCCTTCTCGAGATAGAGTAAATTGAATCCTTGGGTGTTCTTCGGTGCTTCGCGGTGGCTCGTTCCTTTAGTGCTCTCTGATTCTTAGCCGTTGGATTAGTTCGAAGATGAACATATACTGATATCGGATGCTTCTTGGGTGTTGGTGTGTGGCATCGTGTCTTGATGTTCCAAGCTGTGCGTTCTCCACGTGTAATTCCTTATACACGTGGAGAGTGATGAATTATGTGTATACATCACTTTCAGTGCTTCCAACTCTTCAACATGTTTAACTTTCAGAGTATCTATCTGAACATTCATATCGTTGTATTCTTCTTCAAGCAACTCAACTTTCGTCTTCTTCCTTACATGATTAATTATTCTTTGCTCAATTACAATGTATTTCTCCATGAAATTTTTCAACAACTACATATACATACAAAAATGAAATCTTAGGGTAAAATTTTTGGAGTTCATCAAACATAATGAACTACTATAACAAAACAACTAGAAATTTTAGAGTTCACCTAAAATATTGAACTCCGTCTATATGGGAATGATCGACACATGATAATTACCTAAATAAGATGAATTCCTCTAAGAAAACAATTTGAAAGTCTACAGTTCATCAAAGAGGATGAACTCCATCTACACGGGAATGACCAACACATGAAATTCTATAGGAAAACAACTAGGAAGTTCACGATTCATCTAAAAGAATGAACTTTATCTCCCATAAGCATGACTAGCATATGATTCATCACACAAGATGAAAACTATTTTTTCATAAGCAAATGCTAATTAAAGTAGTTTATTACCTCTTCAAATTGAGAAATATTCATTTGAGGTGTTTGCAGATATTGTTGATTCTCCACCTTGCAAAGATGGGCCTGTAGAGGTTGTCGTCTTCTATTTCTTACACTCTCCACTTGGGTTTTGATGCCTTTGAATGCTCAGCAAACCAAATATGTAAAAAAATAAGTACACTAGTTAGTTATCAGAAACAATAATATAAGCAAAAATATACAATTTATCATACATAATAAAATTTCATCTCACTAATAAAAATACATGTAACATCCTTCAGTAGACCGTCTTCCAATACTTTCCATGATATGCTTGTGAATCTCGTGCGGATAAGAGATTCTACCTACGGGCTCTAGGAACCCTATTTATTTGTGCTGGATGGAACCTCCATCACCAGTACGAAGAAAACAATTGACAACAAGAAAAATTTCATCGTTGTAACAAGATCATCATTATGCATTTTAGACTTAACCAACTGAATGATATTTTATCTCAATTTTTTATTTCTTATGTCATAATCTTTCTTTGTGGGTGGAATAAGTTAGTGTATTGTATAAAACTTTCCTAGTATATAGTCTTTTATACTTATGGAGTCTAACAATGCAACTTTTATTCCTCATTTATCTTGGATACACGTAATGCCGAACATGAATGAAAACTCTTTAGCCGAAAATCATAGGACGTGTGTTGTGAAAACGCAGGGGTACAAAATACACCACCAACTTTATTGTTCGGCAACTTATATGGACAAAACCTAATATAATTGCAAGTAGACCAACTTAATGATCCTTGATAATATGTATATAGATTTTATTTATCTAACTCTTCTCAATCAGTATGTATATAGACAAGGAGTCTGTGAACCTGATTGTTAATATGAGCACTTTGACGATATCAAAAATCAATATCCAAGATCAAATAATACAATCGGAATTCTGCCAACTAATAAAACTTGTTATCTATCTTTCAAGATACGAATTCTACAAGAAACGAGTCTCATAATCGATCACAACTAAATGGACGTATCTACTAAGATTGAATACGTACAACTTGCATAAATCTAATTATAAAGATAAACAACATAATGCGGAAAAGAAAAAACACAGGACGCGAGAAGTTTTGTTAACGAGGAAGCCGCAACTGTAGAAAAACATGGGACCTCGTCCAGATTTGAACACCAAACTGTATTAAGCCGCTACATACACTAGCCTACTATCAGACTTCGGTATGGAATATAGTTGAAACCGAATCCACCCTCCAATTGTTTCAGTTACAATCTCCCTTGATAGAGCATCACTCGGTCGAACTCATAAGTATTGCTATCTAAAGCTTGTTGTCAAAAATATATCTTGATTTCTAGTCTACATTTAGTCAGTCTCGAATTAGGATAGAAGTGTGTAGTTGAGAATTGGATATCACTGCGTTCTACCGTTTGAAGGCGAATATCAACATGAACATTGGACAACTTCAACATCAAAAGGTAATTGAAGACTGAACCACCTATTTATCAAGTTTTCACATTTCTATCTATGAGACATCGTCGCATGACTAAATTTGAGAGTACATGCATAACAGATTTGAGTCAGGTTTATCTTGAATAATGTTCTCGAAATATGACTATTTATGTTGAAGAACATTTGTTCATACTTGATGAATTTGGATAAGAAGATTTAATCATTTGAAAATAGTCTAGAACAGTGATATGTGTCATTGATTTTATTCAGGAATGTTTTGAATTGATTAATAGAGAGATATAAAACTACTGTTAATCTGGATACATGACAGTATGCATACCAGTTCACATACTGAGAGAACTTTTATAAGTCCGGAGCCACAGTACATGTACCAAGTACACGTACCAGCATAACTATAGTTTGGTTTTTTTACGCATACTCTGTATCCATACCACAAAAAGTCTGTGAGTCATGAATCAGGAACGGTATGCGTACTTAGTATGCAAACCGGAAAAGGTATGTTGGTTTTAATACCGAAAACGGTACGCATACCCGGTATGCAAACCATAAAAGATCTGTGATTTACTGAAATCGTATTTTGTCTTAAGGGTATCCATACCCGGTATACGTACCATGACAAAAAACACTCACGAACATGTACAGTACATGCACTAGGTACACGTACTTACCTTGTCAAATATTTTCAAATCCATCAGAATTATTTCTATGAGATAATCAGCATTTGAACAACTCTCTAAAACACAATCTAGACATTTTTTTATCATACGAAAAGTATTAAAGTTTTACATGAAAATGGTCAATCTTATCGTTCAATTGGCTAGTTTCGTCTAACCTACATGAAAAGTTCATTATGCACGGTTCGGTTACGGTCCATCCTAACCAGAGTATATATTCTGCTATGTTAATCTCAAAGTCAATTTTTTCATCTAATAACGATTATTGATTACTTGGTCCCTAAAAAGACGAGAGTACCCAAATACACTACAATCTTTAAATTATCCACCTATAAGTCCTCTTCCCGAAAGTGATTGTCTATGGACAAAGTCGAGACAATACTACATGTTAGAGCATGGCTCGGTTGAACCCACCAAGCGTTGGTATGTCAAGTTTGGTTGTCATATTTTATTGAATCAAAACTCATGTTAAGAGTCGCTTGATTATGAATTAGAGTTAAACTTCGTATAGGTTAGCTTGAAAGTATTAGTATATGAGACATTACAAGTATTGCGAAGACTTGAAGATGTGAAGAAGCAAGGAGCTACAACGACAACAATTATCCTTCCACTTGAGGTTAGTGATATTTGACTTGAACTGTTTCATTCCCTAACGTATCTTTCAAGTCGTGCATATTGAAAACATAACTGCGAAGCATATTTGAACTCTAGATAGACATAGTAATAAGGAATACAATACGAGGTTTATTGCTTAACCATTAAACTTTGTAGATAAGACATCGCCATAATCACTTGAATGCTATTGTGATTATATATGGGTATGAGGCGAGGATTTCATCCTAGGGAACAATGTTTACATGTGTTCTAAGGAAGTAAGTTCATAAACTTGTTTGTGAACCAAAAAGGAAATTGCCAGGTGTTATTGGTTTTGTTATTCATTGCATATCTTATGAACAACCAATATGTGTGATAGAGTATAACCGCTCACAACTTGTTGTGTTCTTGGTAGAACTGTTCACAAAGGCCTGACTTATGTATTGGTATAACCGATCTTAAGTAATCACATGTGGTATGATCGGATTTTGTATGTATAACCTTGTAAGGGAAAGGGAACCGATCCTTGTAAGGGAAAGGGAACCGATCCTAGTAAGGGGTGCAGTATATCAAAGGGAACCGATCCTTGTATGGGGTGCAGCAAGGTTTATACCATAAAGGGGAACCAATCCAATGGACATGTGCAACAAATATAAGTTAGATACCATATATATGTGAGGAACCGATCCTAGTACCTAGTCAACCGAACTATTGGGGAGCTAGTGTGACTATGCACAGTACTCACATGGCGGTAGAACCGAAACTTGTTTTGGTAGAACCGTAAACCCATGATTATGATTGAATTTTGGTTTGATCAATCACATAGTTCTTGAAAGTCAGATGAACCAATTCTAAACTTGTTTGGAAGTGTGGCAAATCGGTTTCAAGGTTGTAAGTGTGAAAGAGAACTCACAAAGTTAAGATGTCGACAAACTTTGAACACGTGCTGTGAATGTTTATTTCTATAATTGTTCAAAGATATTCCTTAACGGCTAAGGGAAGAGAATCCCAGGATCAAAACATAAGTAAGTTAAGAATCTTTTAATTAAGGTTATTAATTTCATTTTGTAGGAAAATTACAGAGTTAGTAATGTGCATTTACTAATTAGATTTCCGAGAGATTTCGATTGTTATTTTTGGACAAAGCATTTCCAGGAATTATGAAAACTGAATCTGTGCTTTTATGAATATCTTGAGAATATTTTCGGTTTTGGAAATTCCTTGGTGTCCAAACTTCCTTGTCTATAAATACACGAAGTTTGCATTTCTAGCAAACTAATCCTTCGTAACAACAGATTTACTCTTTTGTTGTTGTTACTGGTGTAGCTGCCTATTCGGAGAGGAGAGTAACCTAATTAGGAGAAATCTCTTACGACCGCTCAATTTAAAGTCTTCTTTGGGATTGAGAAGCTCTAGCGCGACCCGTTGGTGGGAAACTAGATAATTGCGGTTTATCTTTGTTTTCGATTGATTTGATTGACTAACGGTGGTTGAAATCTGATTGCACCTAGTTTGTTTATTCTTGAGAATCTTCTCTTCTGATATAAGATTCACTCAAACTAGTTCAGAGTTTCGACAGGGATCTTTAGACTGTTGTTTGTTCTAAAGACGATTTTGTGATAATCCATTGTTAACAGACCCCATTCTGTGCATGATTGATCACAAGAGATTCAAGTGATTGTGTTCAGGTATTTATTGAAGATTTAAGAAGATTTGAAGACAAAGAATATATTGAAGATATGACTTGGGTTTTATAATCTTTGGTGTGCACAATACTTGTTTCGGTAAAAGAGAATCCAATTAATAATCGGTTTATCCTTGTGGTAGATTGAATTGATTAATTGAGTAGATCGGCATCAATACGTTTCCTTGTGATTAAAGGTATTGATGGGTTTAATCTTAAATGATTAACTTTGGGTGATTGAACATAAGATAGATCTAAGGACCCGATGAAGGAGTTTATGTTAAGATAAACAGAAGAGCCTTTGTCCGACTCATATCACTTGGTTGAATAGAGTTGATACCAAACAGATTTGTTGTTCCTTTACTGTTTAGAATACGAACAAAAGGAATTGTTCCAAGTATGTGACTTATTCACAAGTCGGAGGCGTGGGAATACAGACGGAACTAAGTGAACTATAGGGTTAGTTACTTGGTCTCAACTATACGAAGTTAGGTGTAATTTTGTGTAGCGGCTTAACTTAAGAGTATTCAATTCTGGACAAGGTCCAGGGGTTTTCCTGCATTTGCGGTTTCCTCGTTAACAAAATCTTGATGTGTCATTTACTTTTATTTTCCGCATTATAATTGTTTTATTATAATTAAAGTAAATCACACAAACGTTAATTCCTATTTACTTGATAAGCAATCCTATTGTGTTTGTTTAAGTACGAACCTTTGTATCAAGTAAACATACTTCGTTGTCGTATTGTCTCGATCTCGTATCCATAGACGATCACACAAATAGTGAACCTCGACTCAGTCCATAGACAATCACTTTCAGAGAAAGGACTTATAGGTAGGAAAAGTTTTAGCTTGAGGTATATTTGGGTACCCTCGCCTTTTCAATTGGTATCAGAGCAGGCAAACACGAAAAGATCTAACAATCTGTGTTTGGTGCGATCCAACCTATAAGAATGAACTCGAATTCAAGAAATTAAACAAATCAATTAAAAAGATAAAGTTGAAATCAATAAGAGAAGTTAGATCAAGGAATCCTTCTTCGTTGCAAAATAATGAATCAAGTTATGTTCTTTTCCACTTTTTATTAGTCACAGATTATCACCAACCGTAGGATAGCAGGTTCGCTTGGATAACCCCAAAAATCCTTCGTTTCACTGAGTAACATATCCGCTTAGTTATCAGATTCTATTCAAAAGAACTACCTTGAGGTTCACTTACAAGATGTAATTCCCCAAACGCATTAAGATTTATGAATTTAGGTTTAGTACTAGTAGTTAAACTCGGTTCGCTTGGTCCACTTTCTAGCATTGTTTTCACACACAATTGCTCCACAGAATCCCTCTGCAAGGTCTCGTGTTTTCTACTTGTGTAAAGTGTCGAGAACGATTACTTATTCCCTAACTTATACTAGATTTAGGTTGAGTTAACAAATCAATTCAGCGTGCACTCTAAATAATCTATCAAACAACCATGAATGTATAAACATTCCTATTAGTAAAAATGAACGACAATCATGTGAAAAACTTCAAAGTAGATTTAAAACAAAACTCAAAACATGTCAAGAGCTAGGAATTCATCTTAAATCAATAAAATTAGCTACACATGCTAAGGGGTTCACACAAAGAATAAAGAAGAGAGGATTGTTGTGTGTGTAGAGGTGTAGAAGTGTGTAAAAGTGTGTAGATAACTTCTCTATTTACAGGATTCAATTTCCTAGCAATCCTCTTAGGAATAGAATCCCTTTCAATTTCCAAATCCAAGTATTTTCAAATCTTCCATCTCCTCTTTCCAAATTCAAGCCAAATTCTTCATCCAATTCCAAGTCCAAGTCTTCACACCCATCAGTCTAGAATATTCTTCACAAAATTCTGCACAAGTTGGATAGCCGTAGAAATCTTGGGATCACCGAAAATCGGCCTGAAAAGCCACCGCCGGTTACCTGAGTTCTGTTGCGTCGATGGATTATTCTGTCAGATTTCGTTTAAGTTATCCGTCAAATTAACGGTCAGCTGTTAGTCAACCGGGTCAAGGAAGAGGAAGTCAGACACCGAGTCAGCATCTTACTCGGCTAACTGATCTTACTCAACTGAGTCACATGGCTGGATCGGTCATCGAGTTGACTCGCCTATAAGAAATTCAGGCAGAGTTTCGTTTGTTTTCTGGCATTTCCAGGCCACATTCCGGACTCTTTCTGCTTCATTTCCCTGCGAAAATTCCTAGCATACATCTAATGTAATTCAAGCATTCATTCATCGCAACATCCAATGTCACTCTATCTCATCTGCTATTGCATATTGATATCAACACCAGGATCAGCCACCATCAGCTCAGCACCACCAACACATACTACATCTTTTTCTCACAATCCACAGCAATTATCAGAAACCCATCTTGATTCTTCCCTGAACTTTCATGGCATCTAATTACCTCTCATGGAAACCCATTAAAACAGATCCATCAACCTCCATGAAAAGCAACATAAACAACAGCTTCGAATTCAACCTTACACGGATCTAACCCATCTCCTATGGCTTCTTCTTTTATCATCTCTGAAATCAATCATCTACAAAACCTACTCGTTCACAGCCATGAATCAATCAAACCCATATCAATTTTTTCACTGATTCCTTGAATCAACTCTTTCTTCTCTAATTCGAATAGCATCAAGTCTTCCAACTCCTTCATCAATCAGTTTTTTCGTTCACAACCAAACCCTATTTTCTTCTTCGTCTCCGTAACACAACAAATCCAGTTTCTTCCCTGTATTTCAACACTACCCAGTTCCTTGATTTTCTACTCTCGGCAGTAATAGCAGCAACCGCCTTTATTTCCTCTCCCAACTTCTCTGTCTCAATTTCAGGGTGGATTTATGAATGAGAGGAATGAGTCTCTCGATTTTAGGGTAAGGTTTTTATTAGGGTTGGATATAGACACCCAACACTTGATATAAGGGTCACCCAGATGGTAACCCCCTTAACCTTGGCTGATCTCTATTTAGTACTCCTTCAAATAAAGTTTCCACCTTAACCTTGGCTGGGCTCCAGATAGTGTTTGCCTGGTGAAATGACAATGTTTGCCTTTCTTGCGTAATTTGGATGCTTTCTTCTTCTTTTCTTCCATGCGACTCCAGAGTACCTAATAACTCAAAAACACACGTAAAATACATAATTTACAAGAAAAACTAGCAGAGGGAATACGGTGTATTCTACACCTATCAAGTTCTCATGAATCGACTTCAATTAACGTGCCGCTAAGATTTGACGGAACAAACTATCTATGGTGGAAATCTACTATGAGATCTTTTCTTCAATCACGGGACTTTAATACTTGACCATTAGTCGTCGATGGTTATACTCTACCGCAAAGAGAGAAAATTCAGAAAATGAGTTTAAACGCTTAGCAGAGTTTTCGAACAAAGAAAAGGCACTTGCAAAGCAGAATTCAGATGGTTTGAATGCTATTATTCATGATGTAAGTCACGACCTACAACATCATGTGTCAACATGTCAAACTTCGAAAGAAGCTTGGGATAATCTTCAGATCGTATTCGAAGGAAATTCTTCAGAGAAAGAAGCTAGACTTCAAACCCTCACTTCCGAGTGGGAAAACCTTCGAATGGATGACAATGACACTTTTGAGGAGTTTCACATTAAACTCTCTGAGATAATTAATGCCTCTTTCTCGTTAGGAAAGACTATTTCTGAAAAGGATATAGTATGCAAGATTCTCATATAGTTTCCATCTAGATACGATTCTAAGAAGAATACAATCATAGAAGCAAATGATCTTTCAACTCTCACACGAAGCACACTCGTTGGTAATTTAAAGATCTTTGATCATGAATTACAGTCTATTCAAAGTAAATGAATCGCTTTTAAAACAAAAGTTCCAAAAACTTCAATAGAAAGGAATAGACAGAAGGATGATTTATGAACAGATTGCAGGAAATTCTGATGATGAGATTGAACAATCTTTGTCATTAATTACTAGAAAGTTTCGAGATCTCTTAAAGAAAAGAAACAAGATATTCGTTAAGGATACTTATCGATCTTCTCGACTGCATGATCGAGTTCCTGTCAAAAAGGATCAGGAAGAAGATGATGAATATCAGCCGCAGTGCTTCATGTGTAAAGGGTTTGGTCATATTGCTAAAGACTGTACCAATCTTAAGAAATACACTGGGAGCAAGGCATTGGATGTAACTCTAGATGAGTCCTCCGATTCATATAATTCTGAAGAAGAGGAAACAACTGATGTTGCATTTGTTGTCAATCTTATTCCTTCCCCCACCACTAGTGATTTACCCATTTTAAGAATGGACATGTCTTCCGATGTTATTAAATCATCTAATGGTGAAGAGATAAATAAGACAAGATGCAAAAACTATCTTAAAAACAGAATTGCTAAAAGTTACTTTTGCAATTTCAGTCTATCTCAAGGTACTTCGTTGGTTCGAGGTAATAGAAAGAGATATTTTCATACTATACTAGATCAAGAACAATCTGGTTGTTCAAAATTCCATAATGAGAGAAAATCTCATACTAATGCCATTTGATCGGTATTAGAATTCTTTCCTCATCTTGTGTGCCAAATTTTGAGTGATGAAGAAGAAAAAATCAAGGCTCTTTTGTGTAGATTATGGAAATAATATCTAGTATTTGAAGATATTTGATATATTCGGATTTTTAGGAATATTATATTTTCGGAAGTATGAAAAATATAAAAAGATTCTTCTCCTTTTTGATCATTCCTTGTCCGAACTATGGATCCGGATCAAATGGTTTCTCTGGAGAAGATGCAAGATCGTAAAGATCATCCTAAATCTAAGTCCGGATTATCTCTTGACATTAAGGGTAAAATCAGAAAGGGAGATTGGCTTAGCAATAAGGAAAGAGAGAATACTCTGAAGAAAGATCAGTGTATTGAGGCATTGACACACTTTTGTGTTCAATCGAAGACAGAATTACATGCTCTTGCGAATCCTTTACGAAAATTTCTCATCTACAAGAGATTCTCGGTCAAGCAACAAGGCTTTCTACTTGAAGAAATTCAAAAGTCGAAAAGTAGTAATGCACCTTCATTCGATTCGCCATGAAGGACTAGGTTGCAAGGAAAAATAGACATCAATTTTTTGATTTCTTTCATTGGTATTGGTCTATTATGAATAAAAATATTATGAATAAAATTATTTGATTGGTAATTTTTCTTGTGATATTTTTTGGTTTACATAGCCTGTGCTTAATTGCTTTTACCTTATTGCTATGTATGTTTATGGGATGTTTGATTTCGGTTTTAAAACTTAATATTCGATATCATATATTGTGAACCCTCATGGTTTGGGTGACTTTTTGATTTAGAAGGATTAAGTTCTAGCCCTAGTAGGTAGGCTTTATCAAAGGATTATGAGGGGTTCTAATAGAAAAAATATGTGAAAAAGTCGCAATATGTTGAATCGGTTTTGGTTTACCATAAAAGCATATGTGTTTCGACGGTTTTCAAATTTTTCTTGCAATTGTTTAAACCGGTTTTCAACCTTTTGTTGATGGTGGATTTTCATTTAAGGTTAAAATTGTAAAAACCGGAAAATTATGCGCTGACATCTTGTAAAAGATAAGGCCATCAATAAGTGTTGGATACTCTCTCACTTAATTCACCTAGAATGGAGCATGTGGCAACAATCCCATTCTCAGGAATACATGAAATTCATCCAGGTTGGAGCATGTAGCAACAATCCCATATACCCCGTGAATTTCTAGCATTATTAATTAATGCGCAATCGGCCTTGTATTTCCCGTACTCATTATTAGTGCGGCATGATTTAATGAGTGTTGCTCTTACAGAGCAACACGAACCTCCAAGCATTATAATGAAACCATGTACGAAATACCCGTACAGGCCGACTCTCGGTGTGTTATACTAGCCCGATTGAGCCCCTCTCGGTGTGTTATACTAGCCCGATTGAGCATCCGGACTGACTGTATCAGTCCGGATATGATCACAGTCATCCAACTCCACAAGCATGATTGGATGACCCAGATCAATTCCATCACCCCCAAGCTGGTATGGAATATCCACCGCCGAACCAACTCGGACCCCGCATGGCTCGGCCTCCCTCCCGGGGCCTAGCTTGCCAAAACGTCCAAACCATAGCAGTATGGGCGGAAAACCCTAAATTAGGGTTTGCGGCATATTACATGTGTCGCAAAACAGTCTCAACCATCCATCTTCGCAGGTATAGATGGAGGGTGTAGATGTAGATTCAAAGGGCCCAGAGCATATCAACACAATCACCGTGGGCCCGCCTACATACCTGACCAATCGGTCAGGACTAACCATGGTTGGTCATCCCGATTCGTACCCCGAATCAAGCATTGACGCACGGCCTTGAAACCCAAAATTAGGGTTTTGAGCATCACGAGCGTCCATCTTCTCCGGCACGAATGGAGGGTCCAAGATTAGATTAAGCAAGTCCTGGTCATACCAAAGATGACCACCGTGGACCCATCTATCCCCTCACCCGATCGGCCAAGGCATATCACGCCTGGTCATTCCAAGACGCGCACCCAAACTAGCGTGGTCGCACCTCCCAAACCGCAAACTGATCTCGACCGCTCAACTTCGCCGGACGATTTGGATGGCTCAGATCACGTTTTCATGGGATATCCAGGTATAGGCGTGAACACCAGCCTACCACCTTCACACCAGACCGATCGGCCAAGACCGACCAAGATTGGTCATCTTGGAACGTGCGCCCGAAGTGGGCATGACGCGCGCTCTTGCGGCACCGGTTTTTCTGTCACAAATTGATCACGACCACTCAACTTCACCGACGAATTGAGTGGCCCGGATCATACATTCGTGAGGTAATGGGTATAGGCGCCTACACCGTCATGTTGTCTACACACATGCACGGTCGGCCTTGTCAAAATTATATCCCATGCTTGGTTTCGACCAAGTCAAGAGTGATGATTGCGCACCTCTTCAAAAACCCCTAATTCATTAACGGTCGCAGATGAGTGTCTCAAAGAACATCTCGTCCGTTCAACTTCACCACTTGGTTATACAACCCCGGTCGAGTTAATTGGTCAAGTGAGGCGTCATGGTAATCACCACCCATCACTCTACCACACCAGGATGCAGTACCTGCATAAAATACACATGATACTTCACAAGTATCAACTTCCTGAATAATGCAGTTATTCAATTTAGCATTACATGCTACCTTTCGTGGACCTACGATCCACATATGGAAAGGCCATAGTGTGGAAATGGCCATAGGAGTAGGAATTGTCGTGGGTGGCTATTTATGGCAGGTTGCCACGAAGTGGCATGTTTGCGAGGTAGCATGTTGTGAAGTTATCGCGGTAGAGTGGCATGTTGGCATGCTACCGCGGTAGAGTGGCATGTTGGCATGCTACCGCGGTAGAGTGGCATGTTGGCATGCCGATGGTAGGCCTCGAAAGTGTATGTAAATTTGACCTACGTGTAATACCGCAAGTGCACGGCGTCTATCGGAGACGCGGCAAGTACGGGTCGAACCACAGAGACTTGTGGTGCTCTATGTGTGATCTAAGGGCTATGCTTAACTCGATTTCGGGTGAAGTAACAAGTGATTGTAGCTAATGTTTTGTGTTGTCGATGCGACTGATTTTGAACTGAAGTGAACCTAAACTAAGGTATAGACAGTGACAAAGGTATGCTAAGGTCTTCAAATCCACCACTAAATTCCTAGTGTGTGCTCAACTGAGTTGAGGTTTCTTGTTCCTATGGTAGACAAGTGAGGTGTGTCAATTCCATCACCTAGCTAAGGAGTTTCTCCTTGTAATCCTTCAATTACCAGCTAATTTGCTAACCTAGAGTACTGGTTGTCTAATGAAGCACAACCAGTCAAGAGAATTAGCCTATGATTCTAAGGATTGAGTTGTAGCATTCTAAACACAAGTGTAACCTAACTACAATGCATCCATGGCATTGGCATGCATTGTGAGAGAAGAGTGTTAGATGCTAGAATTGAAAGTATCTAAAAATTTAAGCCCTCAAGAACATTCAACAGAGTTTAAACATAATCAGGAAATTAGGGTTTCAATGAAACCTTAGCAAATTAAACTAAAACATGGTAGAATAACAAAATACACAAAATTAACCCAAATTAAAGCTAAATGACTGCTCTGGCTAATCCAGGCGTGACTAAAATCATCTCATCCCTCTTCTATTTATACATGCACACATATCCCAAAATACAAACCCTAATTCTATTTTAAAAACAGAAATTAAATGTAAAATGAATCGAACCCATACTCTGATTGCCTCTCCTCTTGTCGTGCGGCTGTTAGAACTCCATCACTTGATTGATTACACAGAACCCTAACCCTAGTTCCATTTATCTCTTTCATAGCCTCTAGAGTTGTTGAGAGAGGCTAGGCAAGAGATGAGTGAAACTAAAGGTGGCTGTTGGTGCGGCTGTTGCAGTGTAAAGAGATGGTGGTGGTGAGGTGGTCTGATTTTGTGTCAGGAGGTGATGAAGGTGGTATGGTTGAAGAAGAGCAGAGCTCTGCTCTGTCGGGTGAAGAGGTATGGGGGAGGAGAAGAGAATAGGGTTAGGTTTTGGTGATAGGGGCTTATATAGGTGGTGTGATGTGAAGCGGGTGCATCAGGATTTGATGTGAAGGTCGGAGCGAGCGTCGGATGTAGCGAAGAAGATCTGAACGGCCGAGGTAGAGTTGGGACGATTTGGTGTTGCACGGAGCATCAAGAACTGATGCGCGTGGAGGCGGCGACCGTAGGATGTAGCCAGTGTGATCTCAACGGCTTGGAGTGGACGGGCTCGGATCCGGGTCGTGGGTAGCTCTAGCCCATGTCTTCCTTGTTGGGTTGCAACTCGATTCGCGCTTGGGCTTTGGCTATCTGCTCCATAGATGCTCGACTCCAATTCTTCGCTCTTTGGCTCTTCAGCTTCTCCGGACTTTATTTAGTACCTAAAAACACAAAATTAATTAATACAAATATTTATTCTTGAAAACAAAGAAAACACAGAATATGGGATAATATCTGATTTCTAAGCGCAAAAGATGAGTAAAATGCCAATAAAAAAGGTGTATAAATATGCACTATTTGGCACTCATCAAATACCCCCAAACCTGAATTTTACTTGTCCTCAAGTGAAACAAAAATGAAGAAATCCTAACTATACCACTGTCGTAGGTCTCTCGAATGCATTTAGCGTATGCACTAAGCCTTTAAACCCCTAGGTGTCCCTAGTGGACGAGTTGTAGTCTCGTGAGGGTTTACCAGAGGTGTACCCACAAAACCTTCTCCAACTTCGAGTGTAAAAGAGTCTCAAGCCTCCAAGAAGCTATGAGGACATAGAGTTTCGCATGCTAGTAACATGAAGTTAGAACTACCAAAGAACGCATTCTCATCCTTAAGTCTTTGAGCGAGAAGTAACCATACCATATGAAAGAATTCGGATTCGATTGTGATCATAAGCCTCGACTTCGCCTCACCATTAGGGTTTTATGATAATTGCACTCAAAAAGATCGCTTTTTTAGTCTCTCATGTGTGCGGCGGGAATAAAGAGAGAAAGTCCCGCACACGTTGTAGGTAAGAAGGATAACCTTCAAGTAAAATCTGGAGACTCCACAAAAAGAATCTTTGATCTCTAAGAAAGGAAATCAACCATTAGCAAGGGGTGGGTGTACTCACTCACTTCTCACCCGATCGGCAATTAATATCACTCTCTCATAAGAACCATAGAAACGTCTTCACTCTTCGGTCTTCGGTCTTCAAATGTTGATGACGAACTTCTAAACTTCACAAAACTTGACAATTTTTAACTTTTCTACTCAAATTCCTTGTTGTTTGGATTTTTCTTCTTGAACTCTCTTTACCATGGTGGTAGCAAAAATAAACTACAATATTTTTTTGATTTTTGATTTTTGATTTTTTTTTTTTTTTTTTTTGATTTAATTAATCAAAAAGTGAAAATAAAAATACAAGTAATGACACAACTAACTCCATGGACAAAGGACTTTATCACTCAATTTTTCCACAACTTGTATTGTCTTGATTTTATAAATTTTATTAATTCTCATCCTATTTTCTTTTCTTTGTTGCACATAAACCTTGGACTATATCAATTTTTCTTTCAATATTCGATCTTTGCTCCGTTTGCTTGACGATGATGTGTTTCTATGGGTCTTGGCTGATTGAGAGAGAGAGATGCTAACGCAAATCGGTATTTAGAAGGAGTTTTCATCTTTAGACGTCACCCTCATGATTGACAAAAACTAGCACTCAAGAGATCAAAAGTAGTGCTGAAATTGGTGCGAAGTTGGGTAGCTCACCATTCCTACCCTAATTTACGTATGGTGACACACACTCTAACAAACTTTTCTAGAAAGTTGCAAAAAAAATGAAGGTTGGTGCCTCACTTGATGTAAAATGGGTAGTCTCCACTATGGGTGATCACAATTCTACTACTTGAATATCTAAACAAGACCTAATTAAGCCCTCCGGTATGGTTAAATCCAACTTTAACGCTCTAATCAACTAAGAAACCCGATTGTGTTCTCCGGTACTTCTAAGTTCTGTTATTTCGGTCAGATTCTCTATGTAAACATAGCTAGAAGCATGCTAGTGAATCTAAAATCTCTAAAAGTTGGAGGTTCTTACAAAAAGAGTTTTGAATTTTTTTTTTTTTTTTTTTTTTTTATTTTTTTTTTTTTTTTTTTTTTTTTTTTTTTTTGAAGATAAAAGATTAAAAAAAACTAAAAACTCTATATGCAAAAATATGCAAATGCACCCCCAAACCTAAATCAAACATTGTCCTCAATGTGTCAACAGATAGGAAAAATTAAACAGTCACATACCATGAGAACTATGTTGATAAGAGAAAAGGGAAGAGATTACCTATATGTCGGCGGGAGCAAGGTTGAGCTTAAATAGTCAAGGCTAGAATCCAACATTCTCAATGGAGATCATATCGGATTAGCACAAAATATGCACAAGAAGACTCAACCGATTCAAGAAAAGAAAATTTTTAACAAGTCCTACTGGATATATACAATGAAAATTCACCATACACTAACAATCTAAAGAGTTGAGGATCAACCCAATAGAAAATATGTACAACCATCAACAATCTTACACAAATATAACATGAGAGTGCAAGTAAGACTGTAGATGTGAAGGAGTTTCCCCCAAACCTAAACTTGTGAACAGGTGTGTTTGTGAGAACAAAATCTTGCAATTTTAAAGGTACATCATGCAAAAGGTCTAACTCAAAATGAGTTTTACTAATAACAGGCAGACATACACATTCCAACTGTGGCTCCTTAAGAGTGTTATACTTTGATGCAAAATAGTCCAAGAGGACTTGGGAAGCACAAAGCTCTAGGCCTAAGTTAGGCATTTTTAGAAAAGTTGGTTTTGCAATTTTGTGACAAACAACACCTAGGTTGGGTGGAGGAGTTTCAATTTGTGACTTAGGAGAGAGGTTAGGTACATCTAAGTTATTTTCATGTATACAATCATTTGTACCATCACATACTTTCCTAAAGTCAGAGGAGGGTAAATCATGTTCATTTTCACAGGACAATTGCACAGGTTCCACATCATCATCACATATATGAATATCAGAAGAAGCATCATTCATAGGGTTCACAGAAGAGACAATTAATGTCTCTGAACCTAAAGATTCTACTACATTTTCAAAATACACATGCTCTTCATATTCATCATCATCATCATAGCAAGAATTCATCTCTCCATTCAAAAATGTAGTATTTTTAGTGTACTCATCTACCTCTGGATTAGGTTCATATTCAATGTTAGTTGCATGAGTAAGACTAGAAACACTATTTTCAATCCTATCATTTTGTAACTCAATCAGGTTCCTTTGAAGAATCATAGTGAGTTGTTCTATTGAAGGAGAGTCTTCACTAGTGGGTATGCATTCCTCATATGGATATTCATTGTATGGTTGTGCATTAGGTTCACTAGAGAAGGGAAGTTCAAACATGTTGCTATGTGGATGGTCATGCATTACATTCATTTCAAGCCTAGCATTTTGCTCCATGAGTGTTTCCATTATTGATTGCAAACTAGGAGTTGGGGGAGTATAAAATTGTTCATCTCCCCACTGTGGTGAATGATGCATGTGTGCAGGTTGATTATGGTCCCAATAGTCACTTCTAGACACTTCGTATATTGGATTATCATGGTTTTCCCTAGACTGTCTAAATTCATGCAAAATATAACAGTACTCAGCAGGGTGGTCTAAGCCACCACATAAGGTGCAAGCATGCATTTCATAGTGCCTAGGGGGATTAGATTTGACAGATCGCTCATGTGATTGCCTTTCTAAGCCAGATAGTCGAGCTTCTAATTGATCTAGAAGTGATGACTGGGTATGAGGAGAGTGTTCATTCTCAACCTGTGATGGATGATACATGTGCTCATAGTGATTAGGGTATGTGAGGTCGGGGGCCCGAGAAGGAGCATAAAATTCCCTAAAATCACTATGGTATGTGGGGGGTTCATCCTGTGAAGCGTGCCCGTAAGCACGCTCTCTAAGGGATTTGTTTCCATCCCCAGATGCAGACCAAAATCCTGACATGATTTATCAACTCAAATTGAACTCAAAGCCCAGTTGAAGTGGACTAAGTTTGGTTTTTAGTGGGATTGGTTTGGTTTATGTGGGTTTTGGTTTTGATGGGTTTCATTTGGTTTTGTTTGGGAAAGTTTGGTTTATGTGGGTTTTGGTTTGATTGGGATTTGTTGTTTGAAACCCAGGTTTTGTGAAAACAGCACAGCCCAGCTTGGGTTGGCAGAAGTAGAGCCCAGATTGAATGGCCCAGTATGTGGATTGATTGTGAATAGCCCAGATTAGGTTGAGTTGGGCTTGGTTTGGTGTAAGCCCAAGTTATATGAACATGTGCAGCCCAGCGATTGAATGGCCCAGTTAGGTGGGCTGAAAGTTGGTTATGTGGGCTGTTTGTACAGCCCAACAGATGTGGGCTTCAGTTTAGGCTGGCAAGTTAGCAGCCCAGTTGGCTTGCAAAGCCTAGTTAAATTGGGTTCTAGCCCGAAAGATGTGGGCTCAGATTGGTTGCACGGCCCAGGTTGAAGGCCAAGTTATATGGGCTGAAGTTATTGCACAGCCCAGCTTAGGCAGAAGCGGCCCAGATTGGTTTTTAAACAGCCCAGATTAGGTTGAGTTGAGATGCTAAAATTGGTGCAAAGATGCACAGAAGCAACAGAGTTGAGAGTGATTCAGCAGGGTCTCAAACAAGGCACAGGGCTGAGCTCAGGGCTTGCTCAAACTTGTAGCTTCAGGGGCTAGCAAGTTAACAGAGTATAGCAATACTCTTGGGTGAGCTCAGGTGTTATTCAGATGCTAAGGTTATACACAATGTTAAAACCAATTCACAAAGGCCACAGGGTTGACAGGGCTGGTGACAGGGCAAATGCTCAGCAAATTCAAAAAGTAGGTTTTGCACACAGCACAGCACAGAACATACAACAGGGCTAAAGCCACGGCAAGCAGGCTTAACAGGTCAGGGTTATGCTCAGGTCATTCAACAGGCATACATACTATCATTCATTCAATCATTCAAGGTTTTAGCATGCATTCGGTGGTTGTACTCGCTTGCACACAGATCATGCGGGTATAGAATATAACAAAAATTGACCAACCGGTTTAGCCACAATGGTGTGTTATTCCGCTCCTGCCTTCCCTTTCTTTGGTTGCTCAAGAAGCACAAAGCACAAAGTGCAACGGCACAACGAGCTCAGGTACCTTACGAGTCGCGGGGCTTGCTCGGTTGCACCTTTCTCTTGTCTCCTTGTCTCCTTAAGAGGGTTGGATCGATGTTAGAGCATGTACCAAGGTGTAAATCTCAACTAAGAGGTTTCAGAATTTGAAAAATTAACCAAGAAAGGTGCATGTTAAAGCAAAGAGATCTTTTGAGTTTAATTGGAGTCATTTGGACAAAAAGGATTTGATTTCTACTTTTCATTGTGTAGGCTAAGCTATACTAACACAAGGCTAGAGTTAACAATCCAAGGTGAACGGAGCTACAAGGTGAACGGGGGAAGAACAAAATTGAGCTGACAGGTTTGTTGGTTGATAAATTGATAGAAACTATAATGCAAATTAGAATGAAAATTACACTAAGTTACACTAAGTTAAACAAGAAAAGGAAGATTACAGATGTATGATGTTCTAACAGATGGAATGAAAGGTTGAAAAATTAACAACAATAGATGCAAGTAGATGCAAGTGATGGTTGAAATAACTAAGTTACACTATGATGCAAATGCATATATACGTCTTGAGTTGGTAGTAAAGAAAATGGTTTTAAGCTACACAGTGAAGCGAGCCAATGAACACAGGGCACGCGCCAAGTCCCCGGCAACGGCGCCAAAAACTTGGTAGGCCTCGAAAGTGTATGTAAATTTGACCTACGTGTAATACCGCAAGTGCACGGCGTCTATCGGAGACGCGGCAAGTACGGGTCGAACCACAGAGACTTGTGGTGCTCTATGTGTGATCTAAGGGCTATGCTTAACTGATTTCAGGTGAAGTAACAAGTGACAGAGCTAATGTTTTGTGTTGTCGATGCGACTGATTTTGAAATGAAGTAAACCTAAACTAAGGTAAAAGACAGTGATAAAAGTATGCTAAGTCTTCAAATCCACCACTAAATTCCTAGTGTGTGCTCAACTGAGTTGAGGTTTCTTGTTCCTATGGTAGACAAGTGAGGTGTGTCAATTCCATCACCTAGCTAAGGAGTTTCTCCTTGTAATCCTTCAATTACCAGCTAATTTGCTAACCTAGAGTACTTGGTTGTCTAATGAAGCACAACCACCAAGAGAATTAGCCTATGATTCTAAGGATTGAGTCAGTAGCATTCTAAACACAAGTGTAACCTAACTACAATGCATCCATGGCATTGGCATGCATTGTGAGAGAAGAGTGTTAGATGCTAGAATTGAAAGTATCTAAAAATTTAAGCCCTCAAGAAAATTCAACGAGTTTAAACATAATCGGAAATTAGGGTTTCAATGAAACCTTAGCAAATTAAACTAAAACATGGTAGAATAACAAAATACACAAAATTAACCCAAATTAAAGCTAAATGACTCGCTCTCGGCTAATCCAGGCGTGACTAAAATCATCTCATCCCTCTTCTATTTATACATGCACACATATCCCAAAATACAAACCCTAATTCTATTTTAAAAACAAATTAAATGTAAAATGAATCGAACCCATACTCGATTGCCTCTCCTCTTGTCGTGCGGCTATTAGAACTCCATCACTTGATTGATTACACGTAACCCTAACCCTAGTTCCATTTATCTCTTTCATAGCCTCTAGAGTTGTTGAGAGAGGCTAGGCAAGAGATGAGTGAAACTAAAGGTGGTCACAGTGCGGCACATTTGCAGTGTAAAGAGATGGTGGTGGTGAGGTGGTCTCGATTTTGTGTCGGGAGGTGATGAAGGTGGTATGGTTGAAGAAGAGCGAGCTCGCTCTCTGTCGGGTGAAGAGGTATGGGGAGGAGAAGAGAATAGGGTTAGGTTTTGGTGATAGGGGCTTATATAGGTGGTGTGATGTGAAGCGGGTGCATCGGGATTTGATGTGAAGGTCGGAGCGAGCGTCGGATGTAGCAGTAAGATCCGAACGGGCGAGGTAGAGTTGGGACGATTTGGTGTTGCACGGAGCAACGAACTTCGATGCGCGTGGAGGCGCGACCGTAGGATGTAGCCAGTGTGATCTCAACGGCTTGGAGTGGACGGGCTCGGATCCGGGTCGTAGGTAGCTCTAGCCCATGTCTTCCTTGTTGGGTTGCAACCGATTCGCGCGCGGGCTTTGGCTATCTCGCTCCATAGATGCTCGACTCCAATTCTTCGCTCTTTGGCTCTTGACTTCTCCGGACTTTATTTAGTACCTAAAAACACAAAATTAATTAATACAAATATTTATTCTTGAAAACAAAGAAAACACAGAATATGGGATAATATCTGATTTCTAAGCGCAAAAGATGAGTAAAATGCCAATAAAAAGGTGTATAAATATGCACTATTTGGCACTCATCAGCCGACCAATATAATGTTGTGGTAGGGCGCGTTTGGCTTGTCAGTTTAGCAAGGTGGCGCGGCAGGGTGTGTTTGGCCTTTAACGTATGGTGACAAGTTTAGAGCAACTTGATTGGCCACAAAAGGGGGCCGGCAAACACAAGGCGCGACCACACTTCTGGTGAGAGTGTGGCGGCTTTGGCGCGTTTTGATTGGTCGATTAGAAGTGGGGCCGGCAAGCATGGGCCCAGCCACAACTTATGTGCGTGTGGCGAGTTTAAAGCGACCTGATCGGTCGAGAGAAATAGGGTCGGGGAGTGGCTAATGGCGCTAACTGGACTAAGGCATAGCCACGCCTCTCTTTGCTGCTGCGGATCCCTGTTTTCTTATAAAAATGAGTTGTAAGTAGTACTTTGAACCTTATAAAGTTCCTGTAATGAGATATTAAAAGACAGAAATACCCATCTCTGCTAAGATACTGCCACGTATGCAATTAATCCGACGGACTAAGATGGTGACTTAACACACGTGAGTAACCCACGCGTGGGAATTATGCCCTAAATTCACATTTGCTCGAACTTATCTTCATTTTTCATTTTCTAGATTCGAAGAAAAAAGAAAACTCGCGAGAAGAGAAATAAGCGGAGAAAGAAAAAAGAAGATCGGAAGTTGTTGATTTCAGATCGATTATGATGTTAATGTTAACTTTTCATGACTAAGAATCGATCACTTCACTGTTGTAGTGATTAAAAACTCGAGAATATGGTTAAGAAATAGTTGCATACGAGGAAAGTAGAAAAAAAAACGATAGTGGTTGATTCAGTCGTCGAAACAAGTAAGAAAATACAACCCAATCCTTTATTTTGCTTGAATTGCATAATATGTTGTGTTAATTTGCCTTTAGAAGAAATTTTAATTTTAGGGTTTACATAAAATTTGGGGTTCTGAAACTATTTCTGTAATTTAGGGTTTAATTGAAATCGCCATGGAAATTGTGAATTCGTTACTGTGAAATTGGAGTTAGGATTTTCTAAAATTAGATGTGTATTAGCATGAACTGCTCATTGGGCTATAAACCAGATGATATAAAGCTTTTGCTACTATTGGTTAGTAAACTGTTCATTTTGATGTCTTGTATTTGAAATTATATTGCATAACAACCTTGATTCTGATTACTAAAAGAAGTTAATCATGACACCATTAAAATGTTGGTTCATGTACTTGACTTAATCCCTTGTTTTATATGTATTGATGAATGATTGATTATTGTCCTAATCTAATTGATTGTTGCTTTAATTCTATGGTTCTTCTTACATTGGTGTTCGACAAATTAATATTAATATTCGGTTTGTGAATTTGTGTACTTTAATGTGTACAAATTTAGTGATTATATAGGCTTATATTGTGTTTCTCCTATTGCTTCAAAATGTGATTAGTGGGGTCCATATTGTTGGAATTCCTTTGCGTGATTCGTCTTGTTGTAACGGTAAACAAAGTTAAGACATCTCATCAATACTTTACTATCATTTTGCTGACAACCTGCTAATGAGAGGATGATGTAAAATATAATTAATCCACTAGTTTTTTTTTCCTTTCCCTTTTTAGTCAACTTCTATTGCACATTGTTGCATGGTCTCTAAATACCCAGCATTGTCCCATTTGAACCTCTTCGCTATTCCTTGTAATTTGTGCGCCATGATGCATAGAGCTTGTACACCACACGGCTATTAGTAGTGTGCTCGGCATGTATAAGTTTTTTCCATCATTATCTACTAATCTCAGTTATTTTGATTGAACCGATGAGCTTATAGACTGATAAACATTAATTGATTTGTCTGGAAGCACAATGGATAGTGATAATGGACATTAATTGATTTATCTAGAAACCAATGGATAGTGGTTTTGCTTTGTTATATTTGTCTTTGTTATTTTCTTAAGAAAATGCCCTTGTTCACTTCTTTTCGAGTTTCAGTCAATACTGTTCTCTTATTCTGGATGTGTTTCTTCTCTAGTCGGCCATATGACTATGGTTCCACTGCAGGTAGTAGGTTAACCCGAAAGAAAACAGTAAGCGAAGTCAAGGTTAACATCGTCTGCTTAACTTCCATCTCCCGTGGGTTTTTCGGCAGTCGCAACCTCCTAATATGGCCTTTAAAACATGCTTTAGTGGTCGCCACGAGTTCAGTTGATTTTCTTCCGTATCGAAAAAATGGTAGCCTATATATTTACCGTATATTCAAATTCTATCTTTTCTTTTCTGTTTTCATGGTGTTTGCTTGTTATTTCTCAGGCTCTAACTCACCTTGAACTTATTAATCATTTTGTCAGGTTACCACTATTGATAAATTTCAAGGTCAGCAGAACGACTTCATCAACAACTTCTTTAAAGACCTGATCAGCTGGGATTCAACTTCGACGAGACCACTTCAGTTATAGAACGTGATGTTGGAGACAGAAGGAGGGTGATTGACATTGAAGAAATGGCCAGTATTGTTGATGTAAAGATGCATCAGGCCTGTGAGGCTAACCAGGTCAATCACCTACAGATTTGTGTGAAGCTATAGGTGCTCTACATATGGTTGTTGATTTGTCTTACAGACTGTTGTAATAAGTTATAGTTTCTGAATATGTATTTTTTTTTCTTTTTGAACACGTATGAGGTCATAATTTTCTCACATAATTAAAAGAAATAGTGAAACTTAATAACCGTTAGTTAATCAAGCATGCTAAAATGCTAAAATATTCACTTGAAATTGGCCGAAGTTTAACAAGCTTAGTTACAAGAGGCGTGGTTTCATATACAAATATGAAACTAGTTCTCAACAACAATTCCTTTTGTACGGTGACACATCTCACCATAACGTCATGCCACGTGTAGACATAGGTGTTAAGAAAAGAGTGAGGGTTAAAATGGTATTTTTGTTATGTTGTCGCATGCAACTCACGTGCGTTAAGTCACCATCTTAGTCCGTCAGATTAATTGCATACGTGGCAGCATCTTAGCGGAGATGGGTATTTCTGTCTTTTAGATGCACGTGCGAACTCACACATGTGGATTTAACATGGATTTTTAACGTTGGGGCAGATTTCCAACACGTTTTAACGTTGGGGCAGATTTCCAAGATCGCAGTCTATATTGGGGCCCAACCAAACATGCGTCAAAAAAAAAAAAAAAAAACAACAAGCCGGTCGCTATAACCAAGACGACCCATAATTGGATGTCATTAGCTATTTAACAACAAATACATAAAATCACCCAAAACCAAACTACACATGCAAACACTGTCTAGCTGCAGCGTTCATCAATGGCTCCAACTTTAGGTACACTTCTTATAATCTTTTCTCTCTTCTTTTTTCCTCTCAGTACTCGCTCTCGTCAACATCCACTAGACCCTCTAACGCCATCAGAGTTCATTCAAATCCAAACCATAGTAAAAAACTCGTATGCTAGTTCTGCCTACAACTTAACTTTTCAATATGTTGGTTTAGAAGAACCAAATAAATCGAAAATTCTTTCACGGATGATTAATCATTCTTCATCCAAAACAAAAAAAGACTTACCTCGTATGTCCTTTATAATAACACGAATCAACGAAGAAACACACGAAATCATCGTAGATATATCGAACAAGTCTATCGTTTCTGATAAAGTTTATACTGGTCATGGCTATCCAATTCTTACATTTGAGGAACAAACATCAGCAAGTAGCCTTGTTTTAACATATCCACCGTTTCTACGTTCCATTAAGAAGAGAAAACTCAACATATCCGAAGTTGTTTGTGCATCTTTTTCAGTTGGATGGTTTGGAGAGAAAAAGAAAAATGTTAAGAGAAATACGAAAATATTGTGCTTTTACTTAGATGGGACAGTAAATTTGTATGCTAGACCTATTGAAGGTGTTACTATTGTGGTTAACTTAGATGTGATGAAGGTAACAGAGTATACCGATAGGTTGAGGGTTACTATGCCTAAAGCTGAAGGAACTGAGTATAGGAAAGCCAAACTGAAATTGCCATTGTTAGGCCAGCGGTCAAAGGGTATAACGGCTATTCAAGACGGCCGCGGCTTCGACATTGATGGCCATTCTATAAGGTTAGTGTCAATCTTTGTCTATATATTCGATTTTTCCTCTCTGTTGAATTTTCGCATGATAGGAACTTTGTGGAAAATGAACATGTCAAAGATTTCAATTTTTTTAGACTCAATGGACACTCCTAATAATAGCATAATCGCACTTTGCATTGGCGTAAATAACTGACTGCGTCAAATCCAAATGTTACTTTTCAAATTACAAGATGAAAGTTGAATGGTTCTCCAATTGTTCGAATAAACTTTGTCATATAGATGATATAGTTTTTGGCAGGTAATACATCAAGTCCGTCAAGCTGCCATTGTATTGGTTTTATATATAGTGTTGTCGTGTAACCTTCGGATTGAGAAGATTCACAACGTCGATAATCATTTTTGTCAAACCTGTCACTGTTTCTCATTTCTACCAAAATATTGTTTAGTATGTACCTTTAGGATTGGACCAGAACCTTGGTAGGGTACACTACACGCCATTCGCAGTCGGGCGGAATTTAACCATTTAAATACCTTAAACGTATTACAGAGAACCAGAAACACTTTTATCAAGTTGGTTGATGAAAATTTATTTCGAATTTACATTTTATTTTATTTTATTGCAAATATCAGGTGGGCGAACTGGAAATTCCACCTAAGTTACGATATGCGGGCAGGTTCTGTAATATCTTTAGCATCAATTTACGATCAAGAAAAAGAGAAATTTCGTCATGTCCTGTATAAGGGATTTGTATCTGAACTTTTTGTACCATATATGGATCCATCAGAAGAATGGTACTACAAGACATTCTTTGATGCTGGTGAATATGGATTAGGACTGTGTGCATTCCCACTTGAACCCTATAAAGACTGTCCAGCCAATGCAGTTTTTATGGATGGGTATTATGCCGGACAAGATGGGACACCAGTACAAGTTAAAAACGTTTTCTGTATTTTCGAAAAATATGCTGGAGATATCATGTGGCGCCATACCGAAACTGCTATTCCGGGTCAATTCGTAAGTGGATATCCGACTAAATTAGTTGTCATGGATTTTTCATTGAAGCTGTTTTAGTTAGGAGGATTTAATGGCTGTAATTGGTTTTGTTTTGCAGATAAGGGAGGTCAGAGAAGAGGTGAGCTTAGTAGTAAGAATGGTTTCAACTGTTGGCAATTATGACTACATTATTGACTGGGAATTCAAGCAGAGTGGCTCAATTAAAGTCGGGGTAAGAAAATTCATTCTGGATACTTTAAACTAGACTCATTTAGAATAATAATGTACGCTTCTTTTGTGATACCCGCGGCATCATGCATACTAAATTTTATTGCATGACACTAGGTGGGACTAACTGGAATACTAGAAGTGAAAGCTGCAGAATACACCCACAAAGACCAGATCGAGGAGGAAATCTACGGTACTCTGTTAGCTGACTACACTGTAGGGGTATACCACGACCATTTCCTAACGTACCATCTTGATCTGGACGTTGACGGTCATGACAACTCTTTTGTGAAATCCACCTTGAAACCGAAGAGAACTAAATCTGAGAGCTCCAAAAGGAAGAGTTACTGGACAGTGGATAAAGAAACAGCAAAAACTGAATCCGAAGCGAAGATAAGACTGGGAATGAAACCTACACAACTGTTTGTTGTAAATCCTAATAAGAAAACCAAAATGGGAAATGATGTCGGGTACCATCTGATTCCCGGATCACAAACAAGTTCACTTTTGTCTGACGATGACTATGTTCAAATTCGCGGTGCATTTACCAAGTATCAAGTTTGGGTTACCCCTTACAATAAGTCTGAGAAATGGGTTGGTGGATTATATGCTGATCAGAGTCAAGGTGATGATACCTTAGCCACCTGGAGTAGTATGTATGTAAATTAATCTACAAGTTGTTATTTTAGGCCATTCTTTAAGTATTATCTCCCCAACGACAGTTCGCCCGCCATTTCGAAAAGGATGGAAGACCACCTTCTTCTTCTAAATGATAAAACTTCATGTTACTGTCTAGGTCCACTATTCAATTACCTCTTAGACCCCATAGTTTCTTGGTGAGACTGGAATTTAATAACATGGAATAATTAGCATCACCTTTTGGACCAGTTCATAGTCGTGGCCAGTAATGTATTAGGAGATTCTAAACATTCATTAACCAACAAAGAATGCTTCGAATATATTCTAAAGAGTAATTACCAGCTATTCTTGTACTCTTGTTTTGACTCCTAAGAGGCTTGACAATGTTGATTATTGTTGATTGCAGGGACAGGGAGATAGAAAACAAGGACATTGTTTTGTGGTATACGTTGGGATTTCATCATGTACCTTCCCAGGAAGACTTCCCAGTAATGCCAACACTCAGTGGTGGATTTGAGCTTCGACCCGCGAATTTCTTTGAAAGCAATCCAGTCCTTGACACCAGGAGTCCCCCTAGCCCTCGGACATTCCCTAATTGTACATCTGTAAACTCTTGAACATACAATTGTACGACTTTATCATGTCTGAAATGATTTACTGTTAGACAGTAAGATATTGAACGGATAAATTGGAAGTTAAGTCCTGATTTAGAGAGTCTTAGAATAATGCACTGGCTAACCGGTACTTAATAGCACAACATACCCTGAAACCTCATTACTGATGATGAGTCAACTAAAGTGGTTATTCATTTTGCAAATATTTTGGTAGCAGGTTTGAATAGATGTTGATTGAATCGAACGAAACAGACGTATCTTATATTTGACTACTCAAATCGCACCAACCGATGATAGCACATGGTTAAGCGTTCCAAAAACATTAAAAAAGAAAAGCAAATTAACATGGCCTGAAATATGATTTGAACCTGGCTCAGATTGGGACAACAAGTCTGCAAAAACCAAGAGCTACAAGTACATGGTAGGCATTTTTCCTTTTATAAAGGGAAAAAAAAAAAAGGAAGACCTAAAGTTGACATATTTTTTTAAAAAGCTCGCAGCCTTTCCAAGTTGACTCTTGAATAGTTTGGTGCAGATCCATCATCACAGACACTCATAACTTAACAGCACGCTTGATCATTTTTTTTCATATAAAACTTTATTATCTACAGGGAATAATATCATCACAATTCATAAACCAAATGCATTTTCTTTTTAGCTAGCTAGATAAATCAAAATAGCTACTAGCTGGTATCAATGGCTATATCTTCTCTTGTCCTGGTATTTCTTTTTCAATTGTGCTTCACATCTACTACTACTAGTCTTAAACACCCTTTGGACCCTTTAACACCCTCTGAAATAACCCAAATAAAACACATAATCCATAATTCTCACCTAGGACAATCTTCTGCTTCTAACATCTCTTTTCATTATGTTGATCTCGAAGAACCAGAGAAAGCCGATGTAATTCAATGGTTGTCGTCAACAAAACGCAGCGAGTTATCTCTTCTTCCCCGCCGAGCCAAGGTTGTGGTTCAAGCTCTGGACTTAATCCATGAAATTATTGTGGACTTAAGTGCTGGTTATATAATATCAGACCAAGTCTACAGAGGATATGGATATCCCAGGCTCACATTTGAAGAACTCTACCAAACTACTAAATTGCCTGCAAATTATCCCAAATTCAAGCTCTCAATTCAAAAGAGAAGTTTGAATTCGTCAGATGTTTTCTGTTTGCCCCTCACTGCAGGGTGGTTTGGAGAACGTACAAAGAAAAGAAGCCTAAAAGTGGTATGTTACTATCAACAAGGAACCAACAACATATATGCAAGACCTATTGAGGGGATTTCTATGTTAGTTGATGTAAAGTTGATGCAAATTACAGAATATCTGGACAGATTCCGAGCTCCAGTGCCTAAAGCTCAAGGTACAAGTTTTCATTCTTCACCCCAAAAAAGTCCTCATAGAAACAAGTCACAAACTGAGCAACGAAAGAGCAACGGATTCGACATTGATGGCAACATTGTTCAGTGGGGAAACTGGTCTTTTCATGTTGGTTTTAATTCAAGGGCAGGGCTCATCATCTCTACTGCGTCTATATACGACCAACAAAAAGGTAAATCCCGCAGTGTTTTATACAAGGGACATGTGTCGGAAACGTTTGTCCCGTATATGGATCCGACAACAGAATGGTACTTTAGGACCTATTTGGATGTAGGAGAATATGGGTTTGGTCAATCAGCTAACACACTGGAGCCATTGGTTGACTGCCCCGCTAATGCCAAATATTTAGATGGTTACTTGGTTAGAGCAGATGGTGAACCTTATAAAGTTCCTGGAATTATATGCATTTTCGAAAGGTATACTGGCGATGTATCTTGGCGACATACTCAAATTTCCATGCCCGGAAGAGTTGTAAGTAGTACTTTGAACCTTAGACCTCCCAAGTTTCAGCGCTGGTAATTTCCCTGTGCACATTGTGACATTGAGTTTATGTGAAATTTGCAGATAAGAGAAGTTAGTGAAGAGGTGAATTTGGTAGTTCGAATCGTTTCAACTGTTGGGAATTATGATTATATCCAGGACTGGGAATTCAAAAGGACTGGTTCTATAAAAGTTGGGGTAACATTCTCTATTTTCCGTTCAAATGCTTAGATTGTTGAAACGATATATTTTTCAGTGAAGGTTTTATACATAGTGGCAATTTGATGTTCTTCAGGTGGGATTAACAGGTATTTTACAAATTAAGGCTACGTCGTACACAAATATCGACCAGATAACTGAAGACATATACGGAACCCTCGTGGCAGAAAACACCATTGCCATCAACCATGACCACTTCATAACATACTACCTAGACTTGGACATTGATGGGGCAGAAAACTCTTTTGTCAAGTCAAAGATGGAGAAAATGAGAGTGCCAAAACATATGCAGTCCCCAAGGAAGAGTTACTGGACTGTCACTCGGGAAACAGCTGAAACTGAAGCAGAAGCTAGAATTCGGCTCGGTATGGAGCCCGTAGGATTATTAGTTGTAAATCCTAATAAGAAGACAAATGTGGGTAATATTGTGGGTTATCGGTTAGTTCCTGGCTCGTCAGGTTCTTCACTTCTGTCAGATGATGATTACCCCCAAATTCGTGCAGCCTATACCAAGTATCAAGTTTGGGCAACTGCATATAACAAGTCAGAGAGATGGGCAGGTGGACTTTTCACTGATCAAAGCCATGGTGACGACGGGTTAGCTGTTTGGAGTAGCAGGTAATTTCCATATAAATATTTAGGTTGACTTAATCATATGAGGTGCCACTTTGTCCGTTTTAAGTTTTCATCGCATAATATGTCAGATGGCATCCGGATGGACCACTGAGGTACAGTCTTGAGGATTGGTTGCATGTCCAAGAGATTATTAATCAACAAGGCAATGCCTAAATCCATTTCTATTGTCCATTGTTGACGCATTAGGTAGTAACAAATACATTGTGGTCTATATATGCAGGAACAGAACAATCAAGAACAAGGATATCGTACTCTGGTACACAGTTGGTTTACATCATATCCCTTACCAAGAAGATTTCCCAGTGATGCCGACACTGCACAGTGGATTTGAGCTCCGACCAGCAAACTTTTTTGAGTTCAATCCTTTGTTGAAAAATTAGAACCTGCTAATTCTAATATGACCAGAGATTGATTAGTGAAAAATGTTACCTTTTCTGTTGGGTAAGCTTCCTAGGAGATTTTATTCGTCAATGAGAAAATAGAAAAGAACCAAGGAGGGTCATAGTACCTTAACGGCTTAACATCAAGTAAGATACGAAAAAAAAGAGAAGATGAAGCAAAACAAATTTAAAATGTAATTGAGGAGTCCTTATGGTTGATAATGTCCATAAGAGGTATTTTAATTATAACGTTGGAAAAGATCTTGTTCTAACCTTTCAGACTGCTTTGTTTGTATGTCGAGAGTCAACATTGTAAAAAAAAAAAATTGTTTTATAGTCTAAAGACTAAAGTCTGAAAAGAAATGTGCTAATGCAGTAATGCTAGTACACAATAAGCACAAATATTTAAGCCTTTACAGATATATAAAGCCTGATGGTTTAGAAGTGCACGTTCATTGTGTTGTTATAGCAGGATTTATTCACCTTCACAAAACCGTTGCCAGATCTACCTCTGGTATATTTCTCAGTCATTTTACACATCTCAAGCGCAGAGCTACTGTTTTAGGACAGTTTCATACTCGTCGGGCACCCCTACGGTTAAAGATGGGGTTTCTTATGGGGACCCACAGATACCGATAAGTTACTCTATTTTATTGGCCTATGAAGAGAAAAAACGATTTTTTCCTAGGACTTTTCAGTTGAAAGATGGGTACTCTATCGTTCTTCCCTCCTTCACTTTCATCTCAACTTAGGAGCCATGAAAATCAGTTGTCATTAAAAACCCAACTTTCAAATCCTCTTAAATTTCCTAAAATCTCTGTAATTAAACCTTCTTTATCTAAGAAATCCTGCAATAGAAGCGTAGTTGTTCACAGCAATCAAAATGACTCTCAATTTGTGGATGAAAACGGTGTAGTTGAAGATATGGATGGTTATATGAACCATCTCTCTCTAGAATACGACTCCGTCTGGGATACAAAACCTGCTTGGTGAGCTTTTCTTTGGCTGTCACGTTATCTTATCCTTTTGTAGAAACCAGTCTAGTCTAGTTTGCTTCATTTTGTTAGTTTTAATTGTAACTTAATTATGAATTGAAGGTATTTGAGATTGTGCCGTTGTAGAATTAAAATTGTCCTGGGGATGGGTCAGCGTGGGTACTCGAACTACTGACCTTAAGCACGAGAGTCTACCTTAAGCACGAGAGTCTACCCTGGCCGAATGAGGAATTAGGATTTTAATTATTTTGGTTTGAAAGATGGGTACTCTGCACTGTTTGTAAAATGCAATTTGTTAAAGCTTTGTTCACTGTGAGGACTGGTCAGTGGTTAGTGTGGGAACTCAAACTACTAACCTTGGGTACGAGAGGCACAAGAGGAATCAGGATTTAAATTGCTTTATTTAGGAACCCATGTTTATGACCATCTTTCAAATGAAACTTGTTGATGAATCTTTCATTATAAGGAATCTACTACCGGAATGTTAGTGAGTGGTTGTAACATACCTTTCTTTGCATTCTTTTTTAGGTGTCAGCCTTGACGATAACGCTAACTGGAGTATCGGCGATTGGTGGTAGCTGGATCATATTGCACTCAGTGATAATCAGCGCAGTAGTTGTCTTTCTAATTTCTGCATGGTGGTACATTTTTCTCTATTCTTATCCTAAGGTATGATAACCATCCCTTTTTCTACACTTCGTTATGCTGTTTATCTCGTTGAAATTGATGATTTAGTAGGTTAATTGATGTAATGACTCAATGCTTCAAGGTTAAAACAACCCAACTTTGACTTATTGTTCTGAAGAAATAAGCTGGTTGATTGCAAAATAGAAAGAAAAAAACAGGAATTTTGCAGCTAATCATCAGTCACTGAAAATTTTTGTTTAAATGTGGGGCTGAGTTTGGCTATAAGACCCTTTCACTTGACATTTCCCATCATTTTCGATTGCTATTTCAAGTCACAATTTCGGAACCTTCAGTTCGTGTTCTTGTTTACAAGCAAAATTAGTAACCAGTGTTCCACTTCCCCGTTTTAAGGGAAACTATTTTGGCAAATACTTAGGCCACATCTATGATTTGCTCAGAAAACCTATTTTACTACAAACTAAAATTATAATGTTTCCTGTTTACAGGCATATTCAAGTATGATATTGGAACGCAGAAAGAAAATTAACAGTGGTCTCGAGGATACGTTTGGTAATTACAAGAGCCAATGATCTTTGCCCATGAGCATACACAACAAAATTGTTAGTAAAATAGGCCACATCTATGATTTGCTCAGCTGCCAACTAAAAACTCCTGTGTAAAATTTATTAATATTGTTAAGTCGGCCAGTTTTATATTAATCTGTAAATCACACCATGCGCAACAGTGGCATTGTCATGCGAAGATACAAGTGTTGTAACCGCGTAATGTCTATACAGGTTAGAAAATTCATTTCTTTGGATCAAATCATTCATAAT